>MDKI01028849.1:0-73584 GCA_005239505.1 Nicotiana paniculata
AATTTTAACAACAAATTTAAGCCTTTTTCAAAATTAGAACTAAGAATATCTTACCTAAGATCAGAAAAAATTAAACAGATTAACTATATCATCAATTTAAAAAGAGTTATTAGAAGAAATCGGCTAAAAAAACAATAATTTTAACAACAAATTTAAGCCTTTTATTGAAGTTTGGCTGTAGGCCACCATTCTTTATTGAGCCGGCCCTGTCCGCACGTCTCCGAGAGGCTAATGATTGACCCACACGGTTCCTTTAACTTGGGTTGGGAGCGACACAATACCACACCGTAAACCCTCACACATACGATCCTACCTTTCCACAAATGCCTGAATAGGCCGAAACCCCTCTCTTTTGAAAAACACAAAAGCCTCGTCGTCGACTCTCCTTTCTCTCTGTAAAAAAGATAAAAAAAAAATCCTTTTCGCTGATTAATCACTTGCTCCGATCATTATCGTTATTGGAGATGGCGGCGGCGAGTGGAACAACATGGCAACCACAAGAGGAAGGGTTCAAAGAGATCTGTGGATTATTGGAGCAACAGATGTCTCCTACTTCAGATAAGTCTCAGATTTGGCAACAACTTCAACACTACTCTCACTTCCCTGATTTCAATAACTACCTCGCTTTTATCTTCGCTCGTGCTGAGGTATCGCTCCTTTATCCTAGACTCTTCTTTCGTGATAAAATTCATTGACTCTTCGCTAATAATTCAATTATTTAACGGATTGACTTTTTTCTTACTTAGTTCGAAATCTTCCTTGTTGAAATGGCTGTGATGTGGATTCTTTTAGCAAAGTTATCCCTAAGTTCTTACTTGAAAGTTAAACTGACTTTTGGAAAATGCGTTTTAAACTTAGTTGTTGCATAAGTTATTCGTCTTCTTTATGGAGTTAGCAAAGTCATACCTATGTGCTTCCTTGATAGTTGAATTGCTCTTTGGACAATGCCAATGAAACTTAACTGTTGCATTTAGTCTTAAGTCTTCTTTATGGCGATACTGTGAGGAGTGGCGGAGCCAGGATTGTAACAAGGGGATTTTAAAAAATTTGAACTTGACCTCAAGCAATTTTTGAACTGCCTTTGCCACTACAAGGGGATTCAAAAGTTAATATATTTAGGAAAAAGTGGTTTTGTCCTGCTTGCACGGACAGATTTTCCAACGAAGGGGATTCAATTGAACCTCCTTCCTTGGCAGTGGCGGAGCCACTGACAGTGAGTTCTCTCTCCATTTCTTTAGTCTGATTTAAATATTGCATTGAGTCCTAGGTCTTCTTTGTTTGCGGCATTGTGACTCTCTCTCTCTCTCTCTCTCTCTTTCGTTCCCTGATATTCTATAGGATTATAACTTTCTTATGTTGCTAGCATGTAGTGGATTTCACAACAGTGAAAAGATGGGTTGTATTGACATCTATTTTTTGATGCATGGTAGATCATCTTGTTCATATTGCAATTGGAACGGGTTTGGTCTAAACATGGTGATATTTTGGAAAGCTACTATATTTTCCACTCAACAATCTGGTTGGTCCTTATAACAGGGGAAGTCAGTGGACGTTCGGCAAGCAGCTGGGTTGCTACTGAAAAATAACCTGAGAACTGCCTTCAAAAACATGCCTCCTGCTAATCAGCAGTACATCAAATCTGAGTTGCTACCTTCTCTCGGGGCGGCAGATAGACACATCAGGTCTACAGCTGGGACCATCATTAGTGTTCTTGTACAGATTGACGGAGTTGCTGGATGGCCAGAGTTGCTACAGGCACTTGTCAATAGCTTGGATAGTAATGACATAAATCACATGGAAGGAGCCATGGATGCCTTATCAAAGGTATCATTTTACTGTTATTTAACTAACATTTCACTCGATAATATTTTCACGGGATACAGTGTGAAACTTGGTGTCAATATCTGTATTTGGAAGTGTTGCATAACTATAATAAAAAAGAACTATTTCTTCTGTAGTGTGCTCATTATGTGAGATCCTCAAAGATTGCTAAATTCTCTTTGCAACATATGTTCTATGTTGTAAGGGTGATGATCTTAGTAGTTAGTCTCTTGTTACATTGTTAGTGAATGTGAGTGTAAAGTGACAACAGTGTTAAAAATCGCCACAGTGGGACATGTGTCAGATCTTTGTTAAACTAACACATAACTGGCCTGCTGAACATTTTCTGTAATGCAGATCTGTGAGGATGTTCCTCAATTTCTTGATTCTGATATTTCTGGATTATCTGAACGACCCATTACTGTTTTCCTTCCAAGGTTTCTCCTGGTAAGCCAACTCTTCCCTTTCCTTATATTCACTTCTTTGCCCAATTTTATCTGATGTTGCTTCATTTATCATATAATTTGCTCTATATTTGATATTCAATGCTAAATTCATAGTATCATTCTAACTTGACCTTTAAACGGACAGCTTTTCCAGTCACCTCATGCTTCTCTCAGAAAGCTTTCACTGAGTTCTGTGAATCAATTTATAATGCTGATGCCTAAAGTGAGTACCTCTTCTGTTGGGCTAGTTATTACCCTTTCTGCTGTCTTTGTGCCATTTTGAATCCATTGCTCATCTGGTCAGTGCTACTGTTATAGGTTTTGTATCTATCCATGGATAAATATCTTCAAGGTTTGTTTCTTCTTGCCAATGACCCTGCTCCAGAGGTGCGGAAGTTGGTGAGTAACTGCTGGGGTATCTAATTCATATACACGCTCTCTCTTCTGTGGTGCACATCATCAAAATTGGTATCAATATCATTTGATGTACGCTTATTTATGATAGCTTTAGCAGGCTGAATTGAGCTCGTAAGACTGAAGTAAATCTGTTAAGAGATTTATGACTTTAGTTCACAGATCAAGCATCTGGTGTATTAATAGCTTAAAATGGTCTTTGTAGTAGGCACCTGGTAGATGGGATGTTTCTTTCTGAGTGTTTTTTTTCTAGCTGTTTAGCTTGGTCATAAGAGGTAATGGTAAATTTGTATGTCTATTAGAACTTAGCTGTCTTTTGTGTTAGGGCTATGATTTTTCTATTTCAAGAATGATGGGAGTCGGATGTTCAGTTCTCTATTAAATAGTGTTATTAAAGACGCGCTTAAAGTGCGCTTGAGCCTTGAAGCAAGGCTCAAAGCATGTTGAGCGCTTTGCCTCGCGTAGCGGGCGTTTCAGTGTCGTCATCAAGGCGATAAGACATACTTTTCCTTGCCAATGAGCGTAATGCTGAAGAGGCGAAACTAAACAATTGATATTTTACTTTATCATAAAATTTTCTTCAATTTCTTGGTCTATATATTTGGTATTCATACTTATAGATATTAGTCCTGGAATACACATATATATTTGTAATTTTTCTCCATTTGCGCCTTTCTTCGTTAAAGCCCACGCTTTATTTGCGCTTAAAGCCCCAACATGCCTTTTTTTTTTTCCAGCTTTTCGCTTTTGATAATACTGCCAGTGTTGTCAAAGGCGAAAAGCTCTCTAGGTCAGCTGGGGCTTTTAGCGCACTTAAAGTGTGGGTTTAAGTAAAAAAAAAAAAGACGTAATGAAGGAGATATATATATGTAATTCAAGAACAAAGTAATAAATTCATTCATAATGTTTTCCTTTACAACTAGTACACTTATTTTTCCGATTATGTTTGCTGTTTAGAACCGCTTAATTTACGACAAAACTCATGGACAATGAGGTGCATGTCTTAGTGCCTTTGCCGTAGGCTGAGGTTGCAACTTAAGCAGGCGAAGCGCCCTTCCTGAGCTTTTCTGAGCTTCAAGGCTTAAGCGCGCCTTAAATGAGCCTTTGACAACATTGTAGTGTTAAATGACATGGACGATGTTTTTCTAGCTGACATGATTGTTCTACTTATTTGTCACTGGTTCTTTCTTATATCACTCTTCTCTACAAAATCTATTTTTTTTAATTTTTATTTTAGCATGCCCACCTGCAAAAGAGATTTTGAAGTCTGTTCCTGTGATATCAATTATACTTTTGACTGTTGTAGAGAGTTTTCTTTTGCTACCTTAGTAAAAAAAATAGTTCTGGCACCAATTACTCAGTTTGCCTTTTTCTCAATAGGTTTGTGCAGCGTTTGTTCAACTAATTGAAGTTCGTCCTGCCTTTTTGGAGGTGACATCTCTTTCCATTCCAAATTAATGCCTATTCTCTTATTTGTCACATTTCCTTTCCGCTTGCACTTGCTTTTATGTGCGGAAAGAGTTCCAGGTTTCTAAAAGTTTTAAATTTTTAAATACAATGAAGTAAAAACATTTTGAAGGAACAATATTTTTAACTGTAAGTTTATTTTGATTCGTACTTTTTGATTGTTTGAGGTTTATTATTGCCTTTTTTTATAAGTGAAGATATCATTGAACTGCACCAAGCAAGTCTTGTTATTGTCTTATTGGGGAATGTGGGCAAAATGCCGCATCACTTGTACCAATGAATCAATTAAGCAATCAACCACGCCTTAATACCAAACTATTTAGGCTTAGCGATATGAATCCTCTATATTAGGATACTGTGTGGAAGTTGAATTCATTATAGAAGGTTTAAACTACTGGTTCCACTTCCTGATTTCCCTTTTAGGTATTACATATATGTTATATGCAGTGAGATTTAGGAAAACGAAAAACTGAACTGTCTGTACACTTAAATTAATGGTCTTGCCTGAGAGAGTAAGAGGAACATGGAACAGCATACTCCTATTCTTTTAACATGTTCTTAATCAACTTCTGGTCCTTTGACACAGCCACACTTAAGGAATGTTATAGAATATATATTGCAAGTCAACAAGGATCCAGATGAAGAAGTGGCACTTGAAGCTTGTGAATTTTGGTAACCTTCCCCTTTTCAATGCTTCAAATTTAGATATTCATATTGCTCACTGGCATGATAATTGTGTCAACGATGGAGGAAGAATACACCATTTTGCTGGAAATTCTTTACTAATCTTTGCATTGAGAGCACAATATTCTTCATTATTATGCTATAGATTTATTCTGTTTCTGATAAAATGGTTGATGGAATTGTAAAGATGATATATTATTTAACATGGTTTGGGAACCTTTAGTGACATGTTATATTGGTGGTAAGATTTTGTCGCCTTTAGGTGTAATTGGATGTTTGTCTCTATTTTGAAGTGTGTCTAGGTTTCCTTTGCCTGAATGGACTGAGTTCAAATTTCAATAAGCTGGTTGGCGAAAATATACATTTATCATCCGTTTTAAAGCTATACTTGATAGAGATCACATGAGCTCCATACACCTTCCACTTAATATATTTGGATACGTGTGCATTGTTAGAAGAATTTTAGCTAGCATGGTGAGGACTCAAAGAAGTTAGGCGAGATTATTGTATTAGAGAGTTAGTAAGAGATGTTTGTAAACAATAGTTAAATCATTTTAGGATGAAAGGACTAGATGCCAAATAAATTGGGACGGATGGAGGGAGAACATAGATTAGGAAAAGAGTCTCTACACTAATGAAGAGGGAGTTAAGGAATAAGGAGATCATTAAGATTATACTTAATTATTTAAATATTAAGATTATACTTAATTGGGAGGGAAGAGCCAGAGCAATGTGAGAATTGTTTTAGATACTGTGTGAGAGAGAATGAGTTAATAGATACTGACTGCTTGAAATTTGGTCTAATGACACTGTAAACCTTTCCAGTTACCTTGCAAGTCATGGAAGTGTACCATAGAAATAATGTGAGTAATGATATATGGTGAGCCTCAAATAAAGACCCCTCTGAGTATTTTTCTTTTTCTTTATGTGAAATATGTAGAAAATGTTCTGGCACCCAAGAATTGCAACTATTATTAATACAGAAGGATGGATTTGCTTAAGTTCTTCTAGAGTTCTACTTGCTGGATATCTTCCTCTTTTTTGTGGTTGGGGCTGCATTATGTTTCATAAGTAAATTATGCTCTTGGGTGCTCGAAGTTTTTGCTTTTACCTGTTCTGTCTGCTCTCAAAAATCTCACGTTATGGTTGAGAATTGTTGCTTTGTTTGGATAATTGGGAATCTTCTATTGCGAATTGATTTCTCTTGTCAAATTTGATTGGATGTGGGTGTCATTGACAGGTCCGCGTACTTTGATGCTCAGTTGCCCCCCGAAAACTTGAGAGAATTCTTGCCACGGTTGATTCCGGTATGCTTTATCCACAAACTAATTATCTTTTTCATATTGGTATTACGTGTCTTCTGTCTTAGCATATTCTTATGCATAATGCTTCCTGCACCGCTTTTAGGTTTTGCTGTCTAACATGGTCTATGCTGATGATGACGAGTCACTTCTGGAGGCAGAGGTTTGGTGTTTAGTTCATCTTCAGATGTCAAATATGTCTGAAATGATTTGTTGTGTTCTCTTTTTGCTTAACCAAACATTATTACGTTTTATTACAGGAGGATGGATCTATGCCAGATCGTGATCAGGTTTGGTTGTCATTTCTCCTTTTTAGCTAAAAAGTAATCCTTTCCATTTGGCAACTTGGCATTAATTACATTGGAAGTCATTATGGACAGGATATCAAACCTAGATTTCATTCTTCACGTTTTCATGGTTCAGAGGATGGTGAAGATGATGATGTATGTGGTTTAAATGACCAATCATTTTCTTAATTAGTGCTCACTTTTTCTATGGCCTTTGATATCAGCATTATGCTTCCTAATTATAGGATGAAGACATAGTAAATATGTGGAACTTACGCAAGTGCAGTGCAGCTGCTCTGGACATTCTCTCAAATGTGTTTGGTGATGATATTCTACCAATGTTAATGCCTGTTGTTCAGGTGATTGATTATTTGTGAAATTAAATCCAGCTATTCATTCCTAGCTTTCATCTCTCTCCCCCTCTCTCTCTCTCTCTCAAAGAGGTAAAGAAAGGAAATTCTTTACTCAGATGTTTGCATACTGATGTAGATTGGTATTGATTCCCAAGAAGGTCGTGTCTCTGAATTTTACTCAGATGTTTGCATACTGATGTAGATTGGTATTGATTCCCAAGAAGGTCGTGTCTCTGAATTTTATGCTTCTGGTGGATGGCAACTGAATTTTAAAAAAGATTTCAATGATTAGGAGATGGAGGAAGTTGGACAATTAATACATTTAATACAATTATTGAGTACAGCAGTGGTAGAAGGAGATAAGGAGGGTGTTATGCTATGGTGTGGTATGAAATACTCTGTTAAAGCAGTTGTAGCATTTTGCAAAAGCAGTCAGAGTACTTTGAGCCAAATTGGCCATGGAAAATGATATGGAAGTCCAAAGCACCTGTCAAGGAAGCTTGTTTTGGGTGGGTTGCGATCAGACAAGCATGCTTAACCCAAGACAATTTGCAGAGGAGAGGTTTCATGTTAAGTAATACATGTTATCTTTGTGAAGAGGATCTGGAATTAGTCAGTCACCTTTTTATCCATTGCAAAGTGGTCAAGCAGTGTTGGGAGCTCTTCCTAAATTTGTGTGGTGTAGTTTGGGTAATGCCTTCAGATGTTAGAAGTCTACTGGAAAGCTGGAATGGGCAGAAGACAGCAAACAACCAGAAGAAGTTTGAGGACTATCCCTTGGTGTATTTTCAGGACAATTTGGACTATGAGAAATAGTGCTTGCTTTGAGAACAAAAAGAATCATATTTCTAGAGTCAATGACCTTTGTCTACAAAATCTGTTTTTTTTGGCGTGAGTGGAAGATCAGTATATGGATTTCTTTGAATCACTTGGGAATTATGTAACTTGAAATTATTGTAGGGGTTGTTTGTTTCTGTTGTGTACCTTCTTGGTACCTTTATTAATAAAACTTTAACCTTATAAAATATGCTAGGTTAAATTATATGTTAAGATGCTATAGATAAATGATTGTGAAAATAGTCTTTTGCAATTTAAAATAAAAGGGGAACAAATCTTGACGGGCATGTTCTCATCAAATAAGTGGTTATTGCCCATAACAATGGCAGAACTCTTCTCTCTAGGCAGCAACTCCCTTAGAGGATCAATATAACATCAATTTGAAGAATTAAAGTTATATCGTGTGTGTAGAAACACTGATCATACTAATGAAAGAAGGAAATGGGAGAAACTAGAGCTGGAGTTAATTTTGTCCTTTTACCTTTTGGTTAGTAGTTCGCGTTAAATGGATCTAATACATTGCAACTTTCTTGTATCTGGACAGACTAAATTGTCAAATACGAGTGATGAAGCCTGGAAGGAAAGGGAAGCAGCTGTACTAGCTCTGGGTGCTATAGCTGAAGGCTGCCTAAATGGGCTTTTCCCTCATTTATCGGAGGTAATCCTATCATTGGCAAGCTTCCTAGACCTAGAAAAAGAATTTGTGTTGATGAAGGAGATTGTATATAAAATGTATGAGAAGTTTGGTTTCTGAGCGACCACCACGTCATGTCTTTCTTTGCAATTTATTGCTGGTTTTGTTTTCGGGAAGTGAGTGGTATATATGTTCTGAGATATGCACATATTGAAGAAACTTGTCTTTTAAAAGTTCTTTCTTTTCATTTCTTTTTTTTTTCCCCATTCAGATCATTACCTTTCTCATCCCACTTTTAGATGACAAGTATCCTCTAATCCGAAGCATCTCTTGTTGGACACTGTCCCGCTTCAGCAAATATATCGTTCAGGTTGGTAATAAATGCTCCTTTTCTAGCTCTAAGCTACATTATCATACATGTGATTTAAATGGTCACCATATTTACATAGAGTTTGTTGCGATCCTAAACCACCAATCCATCTTGGGTCAAATTCATCACAATGATGTGGTATTTTCTCGTTTCAGGGTTTAGTGTTTAGTTGTCACCCTCAAATAGATATATTTGTAGGAATGTTGTTTATACTTTCAGTTGTAATAGAGAATGGGTAAAGCAGTGGTTACAAACTGGAAAATAGTTTTCAGTCCTGAGCCTTGCCGGACGTGGGGGTATGAGGTGTTGTTTAAGTTGCTGACATATCTGACTGCCCCAATATCGACTGTTAAATTAAGTTTTGATACTATTACTAATTATCAAGTACATAATTATTACATATACTTAATGTTATATCACTTATATATGTTAGCTAGTTGAAGTTATCCTGCACCAATTCCTATTCAGAAAAAGTTATCATGCACTACTTGTTTCCGGCTGTTGAAGTTTTTATTTGCTGCTTGAGACCCTTTTTCCTTTTTGTTAATTTCAGTTCTCTGTTTGACTGCAATTAAGTTTCCTTTTGCAATGTGTTGGCGTCACTGGATAATTTCTAAGTTTTCGTGCTGTTTGTTTGACTTTCTTTTAGGGCACTGATCATCCTGAAGGCCGTGAACAATTCAACAAAATTTTGATGGGTCTTCTGCGGAGAGTATTGGATGATAATAAACGAGTGCAAGAAGCTGCCTGTTCAGCTTTTGCTACTCTTGAAGAGGTCTTTGTGCTAAGCTGTTGTAATATTCAGGTTCTTTTATATGTATACCTAACTGATGGTTTACTTTTTGCAGGAGGCTGCAGAAGAGTTAGCACCATGCTTGGAAATCATTCTGCAACATTTGATGTGTGCATTCGGAAAATACCAGGTCTTTTTGTCTTCCCTACATTGGCTGACACCTTGCTGTGTTTCTGTTTGTTAAAAGCGTCTGACCTTTTATTTGTCCATAGAGACGGAACCTTAGAATCGTGTATGATGCCATTGGAACATTGGCAGATGCAGTTGGAGGGGAACTTAATCAGGTAGATTATGTGCATCACTCTTTTTGTGTTAGCTAACATGTTAACTCGTTAGTGCTCCTTTTGTTTTATGATTTTAGATTATGTTTAAAGAAATTTAGTCGGCTTCTGATATCTGATTTTTACTTTTTTAATTCTTTTGTTGGTTTACACAGCCAAGGTATCTCGAGATTTTGATGCCCCCTTTAATTGAAAAGTGGCAGCAAATACCAAATTCAGACAAGGATCTTTTCCCGCTGCTGGAGTGCTTTACGTCAATAGCCCAGGTTGATAATTTTTTTTGATGAAAAAATGATGTACAAATGACATTTATTGCTGTTAGTACTGCCTTAAATGCGTCAACTTTTTCAAGCAAGTGTTTTGCATGTTTTTATGGTTCCCTTCTCTTTGTGAGCTGATATATCATTGTCATTTAGTATTGCTGCAGGTTTTTATCAGTGATTGGTTAAATTACTTTTTCTTTTTGGTGTGGTCTTGTAAAATATTTGGATGAACATATTGACTTATTGTTATTCGTAAGCCTTTGGTCTGATGTTCTTGCATCTTATAGTTTCTGGACTGAAATTATAGGTGCATTACTTTGTTATTTGTCTTAATTGTCCTTGTTGGTTGGTTATTTTTGTGGGTGGGGGGGGAGTGGGGAGGTTGGGTTTTCAATTTTAAGCATAATGGTCATTTACAAGACTTTTTTGCATCATCCTATGTTGAGGAGCTAAAAACTAATTGAGTAGGGTATCTCTTGTGTGTCTGAGTTACATTGGGCATTCTAGCTTAAATTTTTAGCAGGAGCTTTCTTTTATTGTTTATTTTGCATGCTTCAAAGTGTCTGCAGTAGTTTGGTGAATGATGCTGTTTGACTCGTAAACTGCAGGGATATAAAAAGAGTCTGGTTGACAAATTGTGGAGGTTTACTTATTATTTATATGTCTAGGTGGTAGGATCTTTGTCAATCTTAGTTACTTTCTCTCCAAATTATGGTTGCTTTCTCTCCAAATCACGCTTGTACATTATGGCTTTTCATTATTCGGCAGGGAACTTCCCTGTTTAGTCCTGAATCTGGGGCATACCTTCAAAGTTTCATAGAATAACTTCTGTTTCATTATTTTATATTGCTAGCGCGATATGTGACCATGCTAGACTTTGTTTTTGTGCTGTCTAGATGTTTATTATTGTAGAAAACTACATATGCAAGTACTCTCAGATGTGAAACAGCATATAACCACATCTTATACATATCCATTCTTTTCTTTCAGGCATTGGGTACTGGATTTGCACCATTTGCTCAACCAGTATTTCAGAGGTGCATTACCATCATCCAGTCGCAACAATTGGCGAAGGTTTTCTACTATACTATATCCCGTTGTTTTCTATCTCTGATTTGAGTGCTTCGCTTCTTTTGTTTCTTTTATATTTGTTGATAGATATGCCCCCAGGGCCTAGGTCAAGTCGTAAAGGGTGGTGGATTTGTGTCTTAGGTCACATGTTCAAGCTCCCACACCATGCAAAGCAAAGCCTGGTATTTAAGTGGAGAAGGGTAGAGAGGCGGGCCCATTATCCACCGAGTTTCGAAGGCTGCTGTTGGTCCAAAGAATCGGCACCAGACGGATTCTCGGTCATCAAAAAAAATAAATATTTGTTGATAGATATAAATTGGCGAATACTTTCTGTGAAAGACAAGTTTTTCACTGTTTATATTAGATGGTCTAAGTACATGCACATTTTGGAACCACCCCACAAACCCCCCCAAAAAAAAAACAACCAAGGAAAAAGCAGGGAGAAAGTGACACAGAGCAGCACATGTTGGCCTTGGAAGTCTATAGTGATGTCTGCAATCTTTTTGAGTGTGTTGCACTCTCTCTACATTCACAGCCATACATATAACAACAAAAAACCCAATGTAATCCTATAGGTGAGGTCTGGGGAGGATAGTGTGTACACAGACCTTACTCTTACCTTGTGAAGGTAGAGAAGCTGTGTCTAATAGATTCTCAGCTCAAAGAAAGACGAAAAAAAAGCAGTAGCAATAAACAGTAACAACAAGAAGATACTAAGACACCAGAGCGAAAGAGACAACATGGAGTAGTAGAAATCTATGAATCAGAAAATATGAGAATATAGGACAGCCAGAGTGAAATTGGAGAATACAAGAATAATACTAATACTGCTGGAAAAGAAATACGTCCCTACTAACCATCTACCATAATTCTCAATCTCCACACCCTCCTATCAAGGATTATGTCCTCGGTAAGATGGAGCTGTGCCATCTCCTGCCTAATCACCCTCCCAATACTTCTTTAGCCTACCTTGCCTTTCCTTAACCCACCAAGGCCAACCTCTCACACCTCCTCACTGGGGCATCTTTGCCTCTCCTCTTCACATGCCTCAACCATCTTAGCCTCATTTCCGCATCTTTTTCTCCATGGGGCCCACTCCCACCTTGTCTCGAATATCTTCATCCGAATCTTATCCCTCCTGGTATGTCAATATATCCATCTCAACATCTTCATTTCTGCTGCTTTCATTTTTTGGATATGTGATTTCTTGACTGGCCAACACTCAGCCCCATACATCATAATCAATCCAACCACCACTTTGTAGAACTTACCTTTAAGTCTTAGTGGCACATTCTTATTGCACAAAACACTGGATACGAGCCTCCATTTCATCCACCCGCTTCGGTATGATGTGTGACATCCTCGTCAATCTCCCCATCACCTTGGATTACTGATCTAAGATACTTGAAACTGCCGTTCTTAGAGATTACTTATGAGTCCAGCATAATATCCACGTCCGCTTTAGTCACATCATTGAACTTGCACTCCAAGTATTCCGTTTTGGTCATGCTCAACGTGAAACCTTTCGACTCCAAGGCTGTCTCCAAACCTCTAGCCTCGCATTAACACCGCCTCGCGTTTCGTCAATCAATATTATGTCATCTGCAAATAATATGCACCATTGAACCTCCCTTTGGACGTTGAACGTCCATCGCCAAGGCAAATGAAAACGGACTAAGGGTTGAGCCTTGGTGCAACACCATCACAACTGGGAAGTGTTTTGAGTCTCCTCCCACAATCCTAATCCAGGTGTTAGCATAATTATACATGTCCTTGATCAGCCTAGTGTAAGCTACAAGGACACCTCTAACCTCCAAACACCTCCATAGAACCTCTCTCGTTCTTTGTTGTATGTTATTTAGGTTAATAAGCACCATATGCAAGTCCCTCTTCCTCTCCTTATACGGTTCCGCCGATCTCTTTACCAGGTGAATGGCTTCCATAGTTGATCGGTCCGGCATGAACCGAATTGGTTATCGAAAATACACACTCCTCCTCACCCCCGCTTCGACCACCCTTCCCAAACTTTCATAGTGTGGCTTAACAACTTGATACCCCTATAATTGTTGCAATTTTAGATATCACCTTTGTTCTTGTACAACGCAATGATTGTACTCCACCTCTACTCTTCGGGGATCTTTTTCATCCGAAGAATGACATCAGACAACCCAGTAAGCCACTCCAAGCCTGCCAACCAGTGTTCTTCCAAAACTCTACCGCGATTTCGTTTGGCCCGGTCGCTCTACAACTGCTCATCTTACACATAGCCCCCTCAACCTCCTCAACTTTTGTACACCTACGGTATCCAAAATCACGACGACTCTCGGAGTGCTCCAGCTCACCCATCACAATGTTCCTGTGCCCCTCCTCATTCAAGAGTTTATAAAAGTATGTCCGCCATCTTCGTCTAATCACAACCTCACATATATATTATATTGTTTTTATTCTGTTTGTATATTTGAATTTGGGGAATTCTCTTATTAAGTCTTACTATTTACTTTGTAGTATATTGCGGTAATTTTCTGAATTTGGGGTGTCCTCTTTTAGCTTTTCGCATATTTTATATTTGTATTTTATGGTTGCTATAATAAGAAGGTAGAACCCTTTTCATTGCAATGTCAGAGGGTTATGCTTCTTTCAGTTGCATGCTTTTTGTTCTTGATAAGCAACTTATTCATTTACCCCTCTGAGCCCCGACTTCTAAGATGCTCTCTTCTCTGCTCACTATTATTGAGTTTTGATTGCAGGTTGATCCTGCTTCAGCTGGATTACAATATGACCGAGAATTTATTGTTTGTTCTTTGGACTTGCTGTCTGGACTTGCTGAAGGTCTTGGCACTAGTATTGAGAGTTTGGTAATTCTTTTTCCTCCAAAACTGATGCATGCATTGAATTTCAAGTTGGTTTTCTCTGATTGTTCTTTCCAACCACTACATGTCACTTGTTTCACACTTTGGTTTCTTTGCTTGAAATAGTACTTGCAGTATTCTGATACCAAGCTGCATGGACAATCTTATTTTATGTTTCAATGTGGAATTACAATTTCTCTAGGTTTCACAAGGTAATTTAAGGGATTTGCTGCTGCAATGTTGCTTGGATGATGCACCTGATGTTCGGCAGAGTGCCTTTGCTTTGCTTGGTGACCTTGCAAGGGTAAGTTGATACCTAACCTTTGAGCTTGAGCCCGCTTCATAGGCTTCAGCTTGTATCTGAATTTCTTTAGTACGGTCTTAATGTGGTTAGCATTGTGATTTCTGTTTGGAAATCCAAATGCCTTGAAAAGGCAGTCTTTCTTTCGCAGCTGACATTCTTTTGCTTGTTGCTACTAGGTTTGTTCCATTCATTTGCGGCCTCGGTTGGCGGAATTTCTTGATGCTGCCACTAAGCAACTGGTATGAACTACTCTTCTTTTTCTTAATGTGTTTCCAGCTGTTTGATTCCTTGTCATATTTACTCTATAGATGCTTTTACAGGACACTTCCAAGCTGAAGGAAACCATTTCTGTGGCCAACAACGCCTGTTGGGCAATTGGTGAATTAGCAATCAAGGTAATTTTGACAAATTTGTTGCTCCCAAGATCATTAGATCTGGATTAGATGAAGAGGTGATGTAATGTTAGTAGAATGTGGTAATACTCGAAAACTCCCCACTATGTTTATCTAAATAAAAAAAGGGAGGAAGAAAGTTAAGAAAAACACAAAGCCCTTTTATGTCACATAATCCAACTTCATATTTGGGTATTCCTTATTTTCCTCGTTTGCAAGATCGTTGTGTCAGAGAGCACTTGTTCTTTTATGCTCTTGTGACTAAAATCATGTGTATAGACAATCAATCAATAAGACAATAAGATAGTTTTTCCTTATGATAGACTTATCTGAAAATGGGATATAACAAGAACAAAAACTGATTGATAACACTGAAAATACAGAATTTACTTCAGCAAGTCTGAAATAACCACGCCAACACTGAGAACTCCCTAATTACAGCATAAAACACGAAATGACATTCAGACAGAATAGAATAATTACTGAAATGGGTACAAGTGACAGAGACACAGTACATAACATTGAAATTGTACAGGCATGACACTTCTAGACATTTGAGAGGCTAGAACTCTCCCAAGGATTCGTTTTTTTGTTTGAATACTTGTCTGCAAAAACGCCCTGCCACCTTTCTCCAGAAAAAACTACCCAATACATGAGTAACTGTCTCATAGCAGTTACTAACTTTTCAATTTGTTATTTTTGGCCTCCTGGAGTAAGAATTTATAAAATGAGGTCCAGCACCTTATCAGGTAAAAAGAATCTTATTGAAGATGGGAATAAACCTGTATGGATATGCCAAAAAGTAGAGAGTTATCCCCTTGCATGATTATGGACAATCTTTACCTCATGAGCTAGCGTTTGTGGTTGAGTTGGGTCTAAGGTCCATTTTCTTAACATGATATTAGAGTCTCTCCTACTCAGACTGGCATGTCTCCAAGGTGCGTGGCGAACGGTTCATCAAGCCATTTTTCGCCTCAACTCCCTAAATAGGGCCCGGTATCTACTGATTTTGCCATTCCTATGATTCAAAGGATTCACCAGCTATAGCTTTTTACGATTACGATTCCAGTATTAAATATCTCCGCCTCCCCATTCCTTTATTGTCATTTAGGCCTTTATTAATACTCATTCCATCAAGTAGAGTGTTAAAATGGGAAATAGGAGAGTTGTGGGCTGGCTTTGAATCCAGTGCAGTTTAGGTTTTCTGCCAAAGTAAAAGCAAGATATCCCTAGATCTAGTGTAGAAGCATCATCCGGAGCTATGACTCTTGGAAGTAGGGAGCTTCTTTGGTTGAGACTTCTCCAAGAGACTGCCTAGCTGACAAACTGATGAAGCTAATATGTGACGCTCAAGTTGTCTGTCACATAGTCAGTTTTTCATGAGAGGACAAAACATTCAGAGGTGCACTTACATTTTCCTCAATACAAATATATATACCTTTCATGTGTGCAGTGCTGGTGATCTTCTTTTGATTGCTTTTGTGCTCCGTCTTTTGTGTCCGGACTTAAATTTCCAATAGATACCATGCATTTTCTTTGGTCTTGTTTTATGGACCACAAGTTTGATGTGAGACGTCATGACTTCAGGTTCAGAAAGAGATATCTCCAGTAGTCCTGTCTGTCGTCTCGTGCTTAGTACCAATCCTTCAACATGCTGAGGTAATTATCTGTTTTGTATATAAGATTGAAATATTTTATGATTATTATGCCAGTAGGACATATAGAGAACTTCTAGTATATTTCATTTTTATTTTTCATGTTTGTTTCGTATGATTTTGGCCTGGGATGAATTTAAATGTGGAACATGGTTTGTGAGTATTCATATGGCCAGTCCCAGCTTGTTTGGGGCTGAGGAGTAGTTATTGTTGTTGTTTGTTTGGTTAATTCTGTTGTTTGTATATGCATACCTGCATGTATGTTGTGACCAAGTTTGTGTTTTGTTTTGTCTTGCTCATTTTATATTTGATTCTGAAAAGGGTCTCAACAAGTCACTGATAGAAAACAGTGCAATCACCCTTGGAAGACTGGCATGGGTTTGTCCGGAGCTTGTGTCACCGCATATGGAGCATTTTATGCAAGCATGGTGCTTTGCCCTGTCTATGTAAGTTTACTCCAATTGCAATTGTTCCATTCGTTTGTGACTGGCGGTTTGCATCGTACAAGAATGAACTGTTAGTTTTTTGCGTTAAACATAGAGAATTGCAGTCAAGCTGGCCAAATATGTCTAACGAATGTTAGACTGGCTTACTCCATTTACTTAAACAAATGTCACTTAACATACCTCCATCCGAGCATGGTAATACTGGTTAACTGAGTTGGGTAGCTAAATCCCAAAAGACCTGCTTTAGAAATTTTTTGCTTTAACTTGCTGAACACCAAAGTGAAATTATTTTAGTGACTGATAGTGCATGGTAAAAAGTAAGAACATTTTCTTCGAAGCCATGGTATGTGTTTGTGTCTTTTATTCTTACGTAATGGGAGTGGATGCATATGTGTGAGGTCGTAGAGCAGATGGTTGAATTTAAGTAGTTTCTGTAGTGTTGTTTTTCTTTTTAAGTTCATCATGTTTTGGGAGGTGGAAAAAACGAAAAAGGTGATAAAAACTTTGGCTACCCATTTTTCCTTTGCCGCAGTACTAGTGCACTAGTTAGTCAAGCTTGCCGGAGAAGAAAACCCCCATTTCACAATGTGAAGCTAGTGAACTTGTCTTTTCCTTTTCCAAATCATGAAAATGAATGTGAAAGTATGAAGATCTCTGATTGGTAACCCGCACATTTCTGATCTCCTCCGCGCCTATCATTGTTGTTGTGTTAGTTCTGGGGTGTTCACATCAAGTATTGATGTTTGAGCTGTGTTCAGCACTATTATAGTGCACAAAATGCCTTGTTGATGACCGACAACTTGTGCTCTTTTTCTGGCAGGATACGTGATGATATTGAGAAGGAGGATGCCTTTCATGGTTTATGTGCAATGGTAGTTTTGTCTTTTAATATTGCCTCTTTAGTTCCGATCACAATGACTGAATACTGCTAAATTCTTATGAATATCCTATTATTGACAGCTTTGGATTTCTGCCATTTTAAGCCTGAAAATCTTTATAGCCCAACCTCAAGCACTGAACTGGTTTGACAAGACTAAATTCTGAATGCCATAAAATTGGGAAAGTATCTCTTTGTATATTTTTAAAATTTAACTTTACTTTGTCCTCTCTCTTGACCACTTACATCACTTTGTAAATTGGGACACTATCTCTTTGTGAATGCGATGATGAAGATGCCCAATTGGCTTAGAGGTAGTCATGATTTTTTATCAAACTAGAGATTAGGTACTATCTGTGCAATATCATTCAGTATAATCAACTATAACTTTATTTTAAGAGAAGCAAAAATTTAATGAAAGACTTCAGATTATGACAGATATGGATTTATCAAAAAAATTATGGCAGAATATCAATGTATCATGGAAAATTATGGCAGAATATCCATGATGGATACAAATACTATAGAAATGCAACTCATAAATTCAAAACCAGTGAAGAGTTATTCTTTAGAACCTGTTAAATTTATTATCTGAATGTAGTGTCTTTACTCGGTTTCATTTTTTCCAGGTTAAGGCAAATCCATCAGGTGCAATGAATTCACTTGTCTTTATGTGTAAAGCCATTGCAAGTTGGCATGTAAGCTTTCTATTTTCTGTTGTATTTCAATAGTGGAGGGAAATAAGAAATTCGGAGAACTTTCCTTATGGTTGTGATCCTTTTCAGGAGATAAGAAGCGAAAATCTACACAAAGAAATCTGTCTGGTTCTGCAAGGATATAAGCAAGTAAGCTCCGCTTGATATAATACTCCCTCCATCCCAATTTATGTGAAGTGTTTGACTAGGCACGAAGTTTAAGAAATAAAGGAAGACTTTTGAAACTTATGTTCTAAAACAAATCATAGATATTTTTGTGGCTAGAAATCATCTCATTAAGGGCAAAAAGGAAAATTTAAAGTTGAATTGTTACTAAATATAGGAAAGTGTCATTCTTTTTAGAACCGACTAAAAATGAAAGAATATCACATAAATTGGGACGGAGGGAGTAGTTTTTTGTGGCATAATACCTAACTACCCTCCTGAGGTTGAAATTATTTATTTGGTGCGCAGTGCATAGGACAAAAATAGTTCAGGTATTCACCGAGTAAACGGTGCCAAGTTCGGGTTATATTGATGCATTAAGCTTTTCTTTTTTTATCTGCTAGAAGGGTGTCTTTTCATGATGTCTTTATCGTTTTACTTGCTAATTTGTGAGTAGATCTTTGAGGGGTTTCCTGACCAATTTGCTCCTGGGATGCCACTAGTTTAACATCGGCTCTGATGAAATTATCTTTCTGTTTCCTTAATGAATTCTTTTGTTGTTTCACCTGGAGATGAACCTGGTGAATAAATGGGGAAAAAGAAGAAAAGTGTCTCATTTTTCTCATGAGCTCTCACTGGTATATTATCTGGAGGTATAAGATGTCTAATGCATTATTCTGAGATTGGAATTATTTTGCCAGATGCTCAAGGATGGTGCTTGGGAACAGTTCATGTCAGCTTTGGAGCCCTCAGTGAAGGACAAGTTGTTAAAGTATCAAGTTTAATTTCTTATTGACAGAGAATGTCTTCCAAGTTCCAATGCTTGTTGTCATGGATCTATTTGCTTCGTGTTCGTTTGAGTCTTAGCATTATCTGATTGTTGTTGAGCCGTGCATGTGGAGCAAGCACAAAGTTTTGGGTTCAATTTTCTCCATGGAACATTCTCATTGAAGATTGAAGCTATTCATATTCTTTCGAAGCTTCAGTTGCTCTGGTTTTGGACACAGCAGTTATCCCGGAAGCTGAGGTTCAACATATTAAGTGTACAGGTGTGCTTTGTTACAATTGCATTTTATTTTTTGCGTCTTTCCTGAATCTATTGAAGGAGGTGATCCTAAGTTCTTGGGTAATTGGGTTTGATAATTTCTTCTCGGGTTAAGGAGCAATTTTTATTATTTTTAACTTTACAATTGTAAGGTTCCATTAGTTGGTTTAAGTCTACATAGCATGTCTGAGAATTTGTTTATTTACCTTTTCTTCTGGAGGATAGGACTAGATGGTCTGTTGGGAGGTCGAATGAGGTAAGCAATAATAATAGTCTGTACTTTGTGGTTTATTGGTGGGGGTTTACATATACGTACCTTTGAAAGGAATTATTGTAACATTTTTATACTGCGATAATGTCTTCAATTCCCCGTCTATAGAAAATATGAAAAATATCGAAAATGCCAAAGTGACATTGTATTCGAAGATGCTTTATTGAAGATTATGAGTGTAAATGTTCGATTGAATTTTGTTAAGAATTGCTGCATTGGTTTTAATGTCTGCTTGTGCTGGTGAACTGTATCCCTCTCCCCCCTCTCTAATCTATTTTCTGAAATTAGATGGAATTCTCATCTCACTATTCAAAATACTGATCGCATCATAGCCTCTGAAAATGGGGCATTCGAAGCATCACTCTCATTCTATACTCTGCAACACGATTGAAACAATCTACTTGTAGCCTTGAGGAAGTATTGCCCCTTTAATGAAATCTAAGATATTGTATATATAGTTGTCTCCATATGGAAAAATGTTTTGGCCAATGGCAGCTGCATGAGCATTTGATTGAAACGACTAACACTCAGATAAGATTGAAGTTGTTTCGGATATTCAATTGTGGTCTGTTGAATACGAAATGCAGATATACAGTATATTCTGTTTACTACTTTGCTGCATTTTCTAACTTTTCCCAAATTTCTTTTCTTCTCATCTCTTCTATGCGTTCCACGGCTTCTTGGATTTCAAGTTGTAAAAGGCACTTGGAATAGAGAAATGGTGCTAGAGCTTCAAGCATTCCCTTCACATTTTCTGTCAATTGTCGAACACTTTTGCTCCAATGCCCCTCCAGATTCTTCTCCATCCCTTCGACTAGAACTGGAAAAACCTCTTCCATTGCTTGTGATGCCATCTTCCAGAATTGCTCATTGTTCCACACATACAATGCGCGTTCTGCAACCTAAAATCAAAACCTTTAGTAGTCTCCAAAATCATCTCTTTACATAAGGTGTATTTAGTACGAGTGAAACACTTTCTAGAGAGTCAGTTTGTGGTGTTTGGTTTAGAGAAAATGTTTTCCTTTGAAGAACATCTATCATAAAAATGGAGAATATGAATTCCCTTACTTATGGGCGGAAGTTATATTTCTTACAAAAATCTTACCTTTTAACTACCACTTACACATTATTATATTCTTTAATACTCAAAATGTTTTATCAAAACACACTCTGGTTTACTAATAAAATGTTGATCCTTAATATATGTATTTTTCTCAAGATATTTTCATTCACCAACAGAACCCCGGTAACCATTTTTTCATGGACAACATTTTCCATGGAAAATATGACTTTGGGCGTACCAAACACACCGATAGTCGTTATCCAAATGGTCTTTTACCTGTGAGTTCCAACTGTTTAAACACTTGGTAATTTTGGTGCACAAAGGCAGTGCTAGTTCTTTGTACAGTTGAGGATGTAGAGTTTCCACAAGTTCTTCCAATTCACCAATAAGCAGAACTTCCTTCTGGCAATTTGTTACTGGCCAATACCTCAAAATACCTCTAATAACAACCTCACCAAGCTCTGGCTCTTTCTGCACAAACTGATATACACAATAGGCCAATTGCCTGTGGTAAACTTGCATCCCTTTTGGCTTATGCAAAGGGACAAGAACTCTCACTAAAAATAGTTTATGCTCTTCTTTCAAAGGAACACTAAAGCCATTGATAATTGTGCCCCATATCTCAAGAAGTTCTCCTATTCCAGGGTGCCTTTGATCAGTCTCAAAAACATAGTGCAAAAATACATCATTCATTTCCTTTCTCATGAATGGTCTATAGAATGTTAATTTTGAATAAATTCTGTGGAACGCATTCTTCAAGGTGTCACGTTCCCTTTGGTCTTCAGATTGGAACAATGAGAGGAGACTAAGAAGGAAAGAATGGTCAATGTAAATTCGGAGCGATTCAACACTTGTTCTAGTGACAATTCTGAGGAAAATGTCATAAACTATTTGCAAATGTGGCCAAGAGGGTGTAGGATTACTGACAAGGTCATCGTCGTCGGGTAATATTGAGGCAACAGAGTAAATTGGTGGAGGAAGTGGCCTAAAAAGATTAGTGGACAACATTTTGAAAAGGGGTGAAAGTACTTGATCATCAAGTGGTTGTATGAGAGTCTTGATTATTGAAAGGAGTTGAATGAGTTTTAGCCTCTTTAAATCCTGTTGTGAAGGGGATTCTTGTGGATCAGTGAAAGTGTAAGTGAAAGAACAGTAAGAAATAAGAGAGAGCAATTCCTCTGTTTCAGAATCAAGAAAATTTGACATGTTCCTGGAATCTAAAAGGAGTTGTTTTAGAGTTGTGTGTGTGTTTCTTGGAGAAGCTCTTGGAGAGTTTTTTGGGCTGTATGTTTTTCTTGGGGAAGCTCTTGGAGAGTTTTTTGGGCTATTTCCATTGAACCCACCCATTTTTTAATTTTGCCTCTTAAGAATCGTTTGATAAAAAAGACGTTCTAAATGGATAAAAGAACTTGGAATCGTCGATCTCTTTCTTAAAGATTGAGATGAGTGGTCCTCACCTCAAAAGAGTATTTGGAGGCAAATGCAGAAGGTGAGAGCGAATGGTTAATGGTTTATTTAAAGCAAAGATTAGTATAATTCTTTCTCATAGGTTAGTGTAAAGAGAACAAGAAACACAATGTTTAAGAGGAAAGACTCTTGGAAATGTCCGATGATTAAGAGGTTTTAGGTAAAAGATAAGGTAAAACTTTGTTTCTGGAATATTAATGGTCAGCTCTTCTATGTATGCACATAGTTGGATATTCCTGTAACTATTACTTTTCAATTTGTGAAATGAAATAATGCATGTAACATTTGACGATTGTGTAACGTTAAACTTGTAAAATTGAAACAAAAGTTCTTATATGAGCACTCATGCAGTAAGAAGGATGCTGTTTATCATTATGGTAAACTAATATAATTTGATGTAAATACAGGATATTACTAAATTTATTTCGGGAGATATATACTATGCATGATTATATTCAGTTGAAGCCACTTTTGTTCCTTCATCAATAAATTACACTGTATAATTAGGTAATTTTTATATACTTATGTACATATATATACTATATTATTAAAGCCCTTAACTTTTCGTTTATTTTTTTGTTTAAATTTTGACACCTCTAAATAATCTGACTCCACCACAAATCATATTCTTGTTTTTATTTAAAGAGTGAGTTGTTAGTTAGCATATAGCATATGCTCAACTAAGAATCATGTTTGCATTGTTGAAAGCAAGACAAATCATAGCACAATGATAGTGATTCAAACACTTAAATACAAACCAATTAAGCAGAGTGAGTTGCACACTCAATGTTTACAATTGTCATGGGCTCATCATACTAATATATCCCACAACCAACAAAAAAAGAAAATATGCAGCAAATTCAATGCTTCTAACATCAAGAAAACAGAAGGCTCTTTTTTTTTTTGTGATTTACCACAGGGTGTACGGTACCCGCTTTGGAGCCCGACTAATCCGAGTGTGCGCGGGGAAATCTCATTCACCATTTTAGGCCTCACCAACCGGATGATAACTTGACTGCAGATCTACAAGATCAGAGCTAACAGAGAAACTTAACCATTTCTTTTTGTCACAATAAACTAGGCAAGGCTGCAAAATAAGTCCAACAAGAATAGCCAAAAAACTCACAATCATGACCTTAAATGTACATAGTGCCATAACCACAAGAATAAATAAGGTTGGTGGCAGACACATTAAAATTGAACCAACTGTGCCTAAGGGAATTCTATAAGGTCTTGATGCTGCAGGGTATTTTATCCTTAACTTCACAAAAGCTATAAATTCCACAATCATTCCACAACAATACATAAAGTTCTCTGCAGCCACAATCTCCTGGAAACTAAGCCAGGACAGAAGTATAACACCTGATGCAGAAAACAATATTCCAATAAGAGGAGTTCCATAACGCGATCTCTTAGCGAAAAAATCAGGTAACATTCCTCGTTCAGCCATTCCCAAAAGCTGAAAAGAGTCACCACTCATTTCAGCCAAAAACATTCCCATATTTGACACAGCCGACGCCCCTTGAACCCATAATCTTAACCAAACTCCTCCAATGATCTTAGCAATATCCGAGAAATAACCATCACTCCAAAGATCGCGATGCAATGGAACAGCTCCGGTGCCAAATAAGAGAGGGAAAAAATAGCCAGAGACAACTAAGGGAAGTGCATAGAATATAGCCTTAGGAAGTGTTTTCCCAGGATTCTCTACTTCTCCTGCCATACAACTAACTGCATCCCAATAGTTCAAATTCCAGAAAAGTGTATTCAGATACAATCCCCATTGTACATTTTCCAAGTCCACTACAAACCATCTTGAAGGCTCTAACGTAGGAAGTGCGATAAGTCCCATAATTCCAAAAGGAAGGAGTGTAAATACCCCTAATATTGTAGCAACCCAACCAACTAAAGTTAAACCTCTGTAGTTCAAATAAGTGAGTGCTATAATTATAGCGAGGATCGCGATCGTTCTTGGAACACCATTTGCCAATGCTGGAACAGCAGATTTAATGTAATCTAGAAACAAAACAGGGTACAATGCATTATCAACTACACCACTCATCCATTTCACCCATCCTAACTGAAATCCCCAGTAAGGACCTAAAGTCGTCGAAACCCAAACAACATAACCTCCATTTTCAGGGAACATTGTGCTCAATTCTGCAGTTATTAAGGATTCTGGAATACTCCATACAAAAGGAAAGATTAGAAAACCGAGTAGTGCTAAAAGAGGACCGGCTGCACGGACAGTGTCTTCAACACCAAATGGTCCACCAGAGACTCCGTAGAATATAAGGAATGTGAGAGGGATAAATGCAACCTTAGTGTAATTCTTCACATTTGGAGAACCTCCCTCTTGTAAACTCGAATATTCAGCGTTGTTATCTTCAACTCCCATTTGTCCAGATTTTTGCTTAGCTGTTGGAACTTATTGTTTCTGTATATATGCAGTATCAAATTATGAGTGCCACAGTAATCTATGGGCGGGGGGGTGGGGGGATATGCGATGAGACATTGGCCTTTCTGGATTTTCCATGTCAAACTAAGTTGTTCAGATTTCCATCAAACTAGTCTACCGAAAACGGTCTGTCTTTCTGCATATTATTACTACTACACCTACCTATCTTGTAAACTTTATGTTATAATTACATTATAAAATTTGCGCTGCAGAACATTTTCCCTCCCATAGGATAACATCCTTGCAGTTAAACTTTGTGGCAAACATTTGGTCGCTCTCTTTATCTTATTAGTGTAGTCAAACATCGTTTGCTCATTATCTAATTTTTTTTTTCAAATAAAATTTGAGTTTACACCTTATATTAATTTTTCTCTGCATATTTGAGATAATTAAAAAATTCATAATTATATTTATTAAAAATAAAAAATTTCATTATTATGGATTTAATCTTATTTAATTATAACATGTTAGTAATTATTATCAATCATATAGGATAAAAATCAAATACTAGGCCATATCGCAAGTCTTTATCCAGCTTTAAACCAATAATATAACAGTGTACCTACCCGTCTACCACCTTCAAGCTAAAAGACATCGCACTTATCCCTCATTTTTTTTCAATCTTTTCTCATCGGAAGTGTATTCAGTTTCAAGTTTAAAATTATATGATAGCTCATCTGATTTGTTGAGTTCGAATTTTATTATTTAAACTCATTTAGTGGAATTTTTTAACATTTATATAGAAAAACGGATAAATCCATAACATTTACACCTCTCATTGTTGTTTTCCCTTCTTTTATGTCTAATAAAGCCAGTATGAATTAAATTACACAGAGAATTAAAAAGCTATTAGTGTAATTATATTGCAAAGTGATCAATCACTACTTATTAAATCGTTGGTGCAAAGTAGAGACAGAGCATCTGTTACCAACTTACCATCAAAATAATAAATTTCACTACTTCAATTCAGCAAATTAAGAGGAATTGAAAGAATAGAGAAGTAAAAGATGAAAACTTAATTTACCTCCAAATCCACACAAAAGGAGAACAAAATCAACACTTCATAAATAATGTGAAGAAGAAAGAAGGACATATATCATGTGAAGCACGAAGGGGTCGAGAAGAATAGAGGGCTGTGATTAAGAGTTTTGCCACGTGTCAGTTATCGGCAGGGACGTGAATCTGTCGTCGTCCCAGAATCCCAATACTCCTATGTAATATGGAGAATCAATGAGCACATGTTGAAATTTCATGAACAACGTGCTTGATAAATTATTAGGGTGGGGCTCCGATGGTTCAGTCAGTGGCTTCGAATTCACTATATGTTATCACTAAATTAGTATAAGTAATAAATTTCAAAATCGACAGAACAAATGGTATTAAAATTTTAAACTCAAATCCATAAAGTTTAAATCTTGCATCCATCTCCAATAAATATTGAGTAGAATCTTGTTTACCCTCAAAATCGGATAATGATTAAATTTGTACGTGATTTTAAAAATACGTGAATTAATTTGATAAATTGAGTTAGATTGAACAAATATAAATATGGTAATTCGAACCATGAGAGGATGATGATTCCAGCCTTACTGAAATATTCACTCTCGATCCGGGCTCACAACGGCCGGTATTGATGAACAAGAAAAAGAGCTATGAATAACAATGAGAATAATATATAATGTATTGCTTTGGGATGCGGGTTACAATTTGCTTAATGAATAGTCAGGCCCTCTTTTATATAGTGAGGAATCCTACTTTAGGTACAATTCTGTAAAAGGTAAAAAATCTTTTGTTTAACTGATTGCATGTTCTCCATTGATACGTGCCTAGATCCATGTCATAATATCTGACCGTTCACGGATATTATGACCTTCTGTAATTCGTGATTGGTTGCCTGACAACGCTCTCCGAAGTCCTTTGGGATGTGGACCGATTTCGGATTATGACCCCGATATTCTCGAGGATAGGCGTCATGCCTCCGGACTCTAACTCGGTGAGACCCTTGCCTCTATTCTGGCGTCTCGTCATCATGTCTCGAGCTTTGTTTACCCTATCGGGAGCTGGGATGCGCCATGAACCCGATTTTACTCGTACACAATTCTAATGGTACGTTAGGTGAGAAGAAAGAAAATTCTAACGCTGCGTTACCCTATCCGTTTGTGTTTATTTTTTTACACTTTCCTCTCACTCACTATTATATTTTTTACAAGAAATGGTGTCAAAATTATCCCATGTATATAACTTAAAATAACACGCCCAAGCTGTACAGCTTGAGTTGGAAACAATTTTATTGATGGATCGATTTGGGTTTTATCTAAAATCAACTCATTCAAACATTCGGGTTGTTTTGAGTTATATAGATAGCTAAATAAATCCGTGTGAAAATTGTGAAACATAATTTTTTTAATTTGGTTTGTATTCATCCATTTTCTCTTTTTGTGAAAAAAAATTGTTTTCAGCTTAATTTGATAACTAAACAATTTTCATAAGACAAAATAATAAATGAAAAAATACATTCTGAGTCACACAGAATGATTATAATAAATGTTAGATAAGCAACCTCGGTGTTAGCTTTAAACCCCATATTCCTCTTGTTGCTTTTTAAAGCTTGAACAACAGCTGGTGAGAAACCTTACATTTAAATTGGGGGATATATATGTTATTCAATCTGTATTGCTGTAAAATAAACAAAACAGTAAACATTCTGAAAAAACAGAAACAAAAAACTTAATAGAACTAGAACGTCAATTCTCTTATGAAAATAATATAAGAATAAACCGAGCCCACTGAATACGCAGTGTGTCTTTAAGGAAATTATTCCCCTCAAGTACCCGAGGTTTTGGAATATATCCTCCCAGGATAGAACGATTTAACTCACCAGCATATCGGTACCAAAAACTTTGGTGTCGGCGAACCACTCGATGGTCGTAAAACACACTGGAATATTTTGTGCAGAAGAAGAAGAAGAAGATCAGAAATTTTAGTAAGTAAAAATTCTGGGATTCAAGGCATATTTATAGCCAATTTCATACTATTTCTGAAAAGGTTTTGCAACCTTTCAGAACAGTCATAGTTGTTGGAACAGGTGTGAATATTGCGAGAAAATTAAAAACTAATTTAAAATAATCCGGGAAAGAAAAACGGACCGAACCTTTGTCCAAAAGATTAATCAATCAATCTTTGACCAAATCCGAAGCCGAAGCCGAGCCGAGCGAGCGACGACGACGCGAGGCTTGCCTTCTTCTCAGCTCTTTAAGAGCTAGAAGAAGAACTTCTCCATATATACACATAGATTTTCTTTTCTTCTTCCAATGAGGGACAAAGTGCACTAATTCAAAATTTCACTTCCCTCCATTTCTTTTCCATTCATTTTCTATTCACTCTCTTTAAGCATTACCAAGCTTAAAATTAAGATACACTAAGCCTAAAGACTAACATTCCCCCACATGAATGGGGAGTGGCTATAAAATAAAGGAATGCACGAACGTGTGTGTGTTTTACATGCAATAATTAATTGCATCTGGATAAGTAGGTTTCCCTTTGAACTTTTCGTAGTGAACTTATATCGGATATACTCATTCAATCGGTAGATTTGATATCTTTGAACCGTCGAGCTTTGTTGTATACCTAGACAACATAAGTCACATAATCAATCCTTAATCATGTATGATTCTCACGATTGTGTTCGTTTTAGCCATGAACACCGCCTGGTTTCATGAGTGCTTAGAGAATGGGCCTTTACTTTCATTCCCCTTGAAGCGGCTTACTCTTCACACTCACATATGTGATTTCTAAACGTGTAATCCTAAAGACACACTATCTGGTCATATCCTTCCAGACTTAGCAAATCATTAAAAAACTTTAAGCTTTATTGATTCATCAAAAAGCCTTAATGCTTTACCTTGATTTCTGAACATTGTCTTCATCACGAGAATGGGTTGAGTTATTTTGACAATGTTGAATCGTCATTCATGCGTTTGATCTCTTTGAACTTAGCTCTTGGGATCTCCAGTCTGCTAGGTAGAGTTACCGCCATGATGACTTGTCCTAGGCCTTAACCCCATTCCCTTTGGTGATCTTTCAATTGTCTCTCTAGATAGGCCTTTTGTAAATGTATCAAACACGTTATCTCTTGACTTTACGTAGTCAATTGTGATAACACCACTAGAGATTAGTTGTCTAACGGTATTATGTCTCCGTCGTATATGACGAGATTTTTCATTATACATAACACTCCCTGCCCTCCCTATTGCCGCTTGACTATCACAATGTATACAAATAGGTGACAAAGGTTTGGGCCAAAATGGAATATCTTCCAAGAAATTTCGGAGCCATTCAGCTTCTTCACCGGCCTAATCTAAAGTTATGAATTCAGATTTCATTGTAGAACGGGTGATGCACGTTTGTTTGGATGATTTCTAAGACACTGCTCCACCCCCAATTGTGAAAACATATCCACTCGTGAATTTAACTTCAGATGATCTGGTGATCCAATTTGCATCACTATATTTCTCGATCACGGAGGGATATTGTTATAATGCAAAACATAGTTTTGGGTATGTTTTAGATACCCCAAAACTCGTTTCATTGCCATCCAATGTATTTGATTAGTATTACTTGTAAATCGACTCAGTTTGCTAATAGCACATGCTATATCTGGTCGCGTACAATTTATTATATACATCAAACTTCCCAATACTCTTGCATAGTCCAGTTGTGAGTCACTTTCAACTTCATTCTTTTGAATTGCATAACTCACGTCAATTGGAGTCTTGCCAATTTTGAAATCTAAATACTTGAACTTGTCAAGTACCTTTTCAATGTAGCGAGACTGTGATAATGCTAGACCTTGTGGAGTCTTGTGAATTTTGATTCCTAAGATCACATCAACAACTCCTATGTCTTTCATATCGAATTTGCTAGCCAACATGCGTTTTGCAGCATTGATATCTGACATGCTTTTGCTCATTATCAACATGTCATCAACATATAAACAAACAATGACTTCATGACCCGGAGTGTTTTTAATGTAAACGCATATGTTGCACTCGTTGTTTTAAACCCACTTGCCAACATTGTTTGATCAAATTTGTCATGCCATTGTTTGGGTGCTTGTTTAAGTCCATAAAGCGACTTAACAAGTTTGCAAACTTTCTTTTCCTTACACATTGTACAAGTCTTCCTCTAAGTCTAGAAACTTGGTTGTCGATCATTTTATAGTCTAGAAACTTGGCAACCACAAATTTCTTCAAGCATGTATCTTCCGTTTTTTACTTCTTGTCAAGTGTGTCCCATAATTCTTTCGAAGTTTTCATCGCAATGTACACATTTTACAAGTCATCCTCTAAAGCGCTTAAGATATAGCCTTTGTAAAGAAAATCTGCCTGCTTCCATGCTTCAACAATCATGAACTTCTCGTTGTCCGGCATGTCCGCAGCAGGCACTAGAGGTTCTTCACTAGTGAATTTCTGCATACCAAGTGTGGTAAGCCAGAAGAACACCTTTTCCTGCCATCCTTTGAAGTTAGCTCCAGAAAATTTCCCTGATTTTTCTGTCGGTGGAACAACAGTCCGGCTTGACGAGGCTATCGTCGTTGCCGCAACAGTCGCAGAAGAATTTCCGTTATCAATTGCCATTTCTCACTGTCAACAACACAAGAGTTCAATCAATGGAAAAACCAGAACAGTAAACAATACTGTAATTAACAATACCGTATGTATATTAAGAAAAAATCAAAGTTTTTATATACTATTTCACAGAAAACGATGAAGTTTTTATGTTCTTCAAATCGTTTTCTGAATTTCAAAACTCCGATAAAGTTTTTATATCTTCAAATTAGAATAATAAAATTCAGAAGGAGTAGAAAACCACATAGGTTTTAATCTCCACAAACAGAATACAGAAAAAAAAAATTTCCTTAAGATTGTTATTCAATATGTATTGCTGTAAAATAAAAAAAAAGGTAAACGTTCTGAAAATACATAAACAGAAAAGTTAGTAGAAATAGAACGTCAATTCTCTTCTGAAAATAGAATAAGAATAAATCGAGCCCACTGAATATACAGTGTGTCCTTAAGGAAATTATTCCCCTCAAGTACCCGAGGTTTTTGAATATATCCTCCCAGGATAGAACGATTTAACTCACAAGCGTATCGGTACCAAAAACTCTGGTGATCGGTGAACCACTCGATGGTCGTAAAATAGACTAGAATATTTTTGTGCAGAAGAAGAAGAAAATTTTAGTAAGTAAAAATTCTGGGATTCAAGGCATATTTCGTACTGTTTCTGAAAAGGTTTTGCAACCTTTCAGAACAGCCATAGCTGTTGGAACATGTGTGAATATTGTGGAAAAATTAAAAACGGATTTAAAATAATCCGGAAAAGCCGAGCCGAGTGAGCGATGACGATGACGGCGCGAGGCTTGCCTTATTCTCAACTCTTTAAGATCTAGAAGAAGAGCTTCTCTATATATATACATAGATTTTCTTTCCTTCTTTCAATGAGGGACAACGTGCACTAATTCAAAATTTCACTTCTCTCCATTTTTTCCCCCACCATTTTCCATTCACTCTCTTTAAGCTATACCAAGCTTAAAGACCAACAATCCCCCACATGAATGGGGAATGGCTATAAAATAAAGGAATGCACGGACATGTGTGTGTTTTACATGCAAGAATTAACTACATCTGGATAAGTAGGTTCCCTTTGGACTTTTCATAGTGAACTTATATCGGATATACTCGATCAATCGGTAGATTTGATATCTTTGAACCGTCGAGCTTTGTTGTATACTTAGACAACATAAGTCGCACAATCAATCCTTAACCATAGATGATTCTCACAGTTGTGTTCGTTTCAGCCATGAACACCGCCTGGTTTCATGAGTGCTTAGAGAATAGGCCTTTAATTTCATTCCCCTTGAAGCGGCTTACACTTCACTCTCACGTAAGTGATTTCTAAACGTGTAATCCTAAAGACACACTATCTGGTCATATCCTTCCAGACTTAGCAAATCATTAAAAAGCTTTAAGCCTTATTGATTCATCAAAAATTCTTAATGCTTTACCTTGATTTCTGAACATTGTCTTCATCAAGAGAATGGGTTGAGTTATTTTAACAATGTTGAATCGTCATTCATGACTTTGTTTTATCTCTTTGAACTTAGCTCTTTGGATCTCCAGTCTTCTAGGTAGAGTTACCGCCATGATGACTTGTCCTAGGCCTTAACCCCATTCCCTTTGATGATCTTTCAACTGTCTCTATAAATAGGCCTTTTGTAAGTGTATCCGACACGTTATTTCTTGACTTTACATAGTCAATTTTGATAACACCACTAGAGAGTAGTTGTCTAACGATATTATGTCTCCGTCGTATATGACGAGAGTTTTCGTTATACATAATGCTCCCTGCCCTCCCTATTGCCGCTTGACTATCACAATGTATAAAAATAGGTGCCAAAGGTTTGGCCAACATGGAATATCTTCCAAGAAATTTCGGAGCCATTCAGCTTCTTCACCGGCCTTATCTAAAGTTATGAGTCTAGATTCCATTGTAGAACGGGCGATGCACGTTTGTTTGGATGATTTCCAAGACACTGCTCCACCCCCAATTATGAAAACATATCCAGTTGTGGATTTAACTTCAGATGATCCGGTGATCCAATTTGCATCACTATATCCCTCGATCACTGAGGGATATTTGTTATAATGCAAAGCATAGTTTTGGGTATGTTTTAGATACCCCAAAACTCATTTCATTTCCATCCAATGTATTTGATTGGGATTACATGAAAATCGACTCAGTTTGCTAATAGCACATGCTATATCTGATCGCGTACAATTCATCGTATACATCAAACTTCCCAATACTCTTGCATAGTCCAGTTGTGAGTCACTTTCACCTTCATTCTTTTGAAGTGCATAACTCACGTCAATTGGAGTCTTGTCAATTTTGAAATCCAAATACTTGAACTTGTCAAGTACCTTTTCAATGTAGTGAGACTGTGATAATGCTAGACCTTGTGGAGTCTTGTGAATTTTGATTCCTAAGATCATATCAGCAACTCCTATGTCTTTCATATCTAATTTGCTGGCCAACATGCCCTTTGTAGCATTTATATCTGACATGCTTTTGCTCATTATCGACATGTCATCAAACAATGACTTCATGACCCAGAGTATTTTTAATGTAAACACATTTGTCGCACTCGTTGATTTTAAACCCACTTGCCAACATTGTTTGATCAAATTTGCCATGCCATTGCTTGGGTGCTTCCTCCATTTAAGAAAGCTGTTTTAACATCCATTTGATGGATTTCAAGACCATACACGGCCGCTAATGCCACTGACATCCTAATAGATGTTATCCTCGTTACTGGCGAGTAAGTGTCGAAGTAATCAAGGCCTTCCTTTTGTATATAACCTTTGACAACAAGTCTTGCCTTATATTTGTCAATAGTGCCATCAACTTTCGTTTTCCGTTTAAAGATCCATTTCGAACCTAAAGGCTTATTTCCAGAAGGAAGATTAACCAATTCCTATGTATGGTTATCCAAAATTGATTGAATCTCGCTATTGACTGCCTCTTTTCAAAACGTGGAATCAGAAGACGACATAGCTGCTTTAAAAGTTTGAGGTTCATTTTCAAGCAAGAATGACACAAAATCTGGTCCAAAGGAAGTACAAGTTCTTTGACGTTTGCTACGCCTTGGATCTTCTACACTTGGAGTATTTTCCTTTGATTCTTCCCGAGGTCGTTTAGGTCTTTCACTTAACGACTCGCATTTAGTTTTATATGGATAAATGCTTTCAAAGAATTCCACATTATCTGATTCCATTACCGTATTAACATGAATCTCGTGATTATCGGATTTATGGACCAAAGACCGACATGCTTTACTGTTTGTAGCATATCCAATGAAAACGCAATCTACTATTTTTGGTCCGATTTTAACCCTTTTAGGATGAGGAACTTGTACCTTTGCTAGACACCTACACACTTAGAAACATTTCAAGTTAAGTTTTCTTCCTTTCCATTTTTCATATGGAATAGATTGCGTTTTGTTGTGGGGTACTCTGTTGAGTATTCGGTTAGGTGTAAGGATAGCTTCTCCCCACAAACTCTGCGGTAATCCGGAACTTATTAATAAAGAATTCATCTTTTCCTTTAATGTCCGATTTTTTCTTTCCGCAATTCCATTGGATTGAGGTGTGTAAGGTGTAGTCGTTTGATGGATAGTTCCATATTCCGAACATATTTCTGCAAACGGAGATTCATATTCCACCTCTATCACTTCTAATCATATTGATCTTTTTATTCAATTAATTCTCCATTTCATTCTGATATTGCTTAAATGCTTCAATTGCTTCACCCTTACTATTAAGCAAATAAACATAACAATATCGAGTGCAGTCGTCAATAAAAGTAATAAAATACTTTTTCCCACCTCGAGATGGTGTCGACTTCACATCGCAAATGTCAGTATGATTTAAGTCTAAAGGATTTGAATTCCTTTCAACAGAATTATAAGGATGTTTTATAAACTTAGATTCAACACATATTTGACATTTCGATTTATTACACTCGAATTTAGGCAATACCTCTAAATTAATTAACTTCCGCAAGGTTTTATAATTGACATTTCCTAAACGAATATGCCATAAATCATTTGACTCTAACAAATAAGAAGAAGATGAAATTTTATTCATACTATCAACAACCATTACATTAAGTTTAAAAAGGCCCTCCGTGAGGTAGCCTTTTCCAACATACATTTCATTCTTGCTCACAACAACTTTATGAGAGACAAAAAAACATTTGAATCCATTCTTCACAAGTAAAGAAGTAGAAACTAAATTCTTCCTAATAGTAGGAACTTGAAGAACGTTGTTGAACATTAACACCTTGACGGAAGTCATCTTTAAGAATATCTTCCCATAACCTTCAATCTTGGTTTTTGAATTATTTCCCATGGAATTCTCTTCTTCGGGACCAGCAGTAGAGTAAGTCGCAAATGCTTCTTTGAAAGCACAAACATGTCGAGTAGCTCCGGAGCCAATCCACCACTCCTTCGGACTTCCAACTAAGTTGCATTCCAAAAGCATTGTACAAAGATCATCAATGTCATCATTCTTCTCCACTATGTTGGCCTGTCCCTTCTTCTTATCCTTTTTCGGGAGACGACAATCAGGGACTTTGTGACCAACTCTTCCACAGTTGTTGCAGTTTCCCTTGAATTTCTTTTTGTTCTGCTCCTTAGTTTGTCTAGAAGATCTCTTCCTCTTCTTATTTTCTGGAGCAATCTCCTCAACGATATTAGCTCCCATGATCGTTGAATTTCCACGAGACTTGTTCTCGGCTGTTTTGTTGTCTTCCTCAATCTTGAGACGAATCACAAGATCTTCCAACTTCATTTCTTTGCGCTTGTTCTTAAGACAGGTCTTGAAATCTCTCCACGAAGGAGGTAAATTTTCAATCATTGCAGCCACTTGAAATGCTTCATTCACGACCATACTTTCAGCAATAAGGTCGTGAAAAATAAGTTAAAGCTCCTGAACTTGGGTTCCCACAGTTTTTTTGTCTATCATTTTATAGTTTAGAAATATGGCAACCACAAATTTCTTCAAGCATGCATCTTCCGTCAAGTGCGTCCCATAATTCTTTCGAAATTTTCATCGCACTGTACACATTGTACAATTCATCCTCTAAAGCGCTTAGGATATAGCCTTTGCAAAGAAAATCTACCTGCTTCCACGCTTCAACAATCATGAACTTCTCGTTGCCCGACATGTCTGCAGCAGGCACTGGAGGTTCTTCACTAGTGAATTTCTTCATACCAAGTGTGGTAAGCCAGAAGAACACCCTTTGTTGCCATCCTTTGAAGTTGGCTCCAGATAATTTCCTCGATTTTTTTGCCGGTGGAACAGCAGTCCGGCTTAACGAGGCTATCGTCGTTGCCACAATAGCCGCAGAAGAATTTCCGTTATCAATTGCCATTTCTCACTGTCAACAACAGAAGAGTTCAATCAATGGAAAAACCAGAACAATAAACAATACTGTAATTAACAATAAACAGTATGTATAATAAATGAAAATCGAAGTTTTTATATTCTGTTTCATAGAAAATAATGAAGTTTTTATGTTTTTCAAATCGTTTTCTGAATTTCAAAACTCTGATGAAGTTTTTATATCTTCAAATCAGAATAATAAAATTCAGAAGGAGTAGAAAATAACACAGGTTTTAATCTCCACAAACAGAATACAGAAAAAAAATAATTTCCTTAAGATTGTTATTCAATCTGTATTGCTGTAAAATAAATAAAACAGTAAACGTTCTGAAATACAGAAACAAAAAAGTTAGTAGAACTAGAACATCAATTCTCTTCTGAAAATAGTATAAGAATAAACCGAGCCCACTGAATACACAATGTGTCCTTAAGTAAATTATTCCCCTCAAGTACCCGAGGTTTTGGAATATATCCTCCAAGGATAGAATGATTTACCTCACCAGCATATCGGTACCAAAAACTCTGGTGATCGGCGAACCACTCGATGGTCGTAAAACACACTGGAATATTTTGTGCAGAAGAAGAAGAAAAAGATCAGAAATTTGAGTAAGTAAAAATTCTGGGATTTAAGGCATATTTATAGCCAATTTCGTACTGTTTCTGAAAAGGTTTTGCAACCTTTCAGAACAGCCATAACTGTTGGAACATGTGTGAATATTACGGAAAAATTAAAAACGCATTTAAAATAATCCGGGAAAGAAAAACGGACCGGACCTTTGTCCAAATGATTAATCAATCAATCGATCTTTGACCAAATCCGAAGCCGAAGCCGAGCCGAGCGAGCGACGACGGCGCGGGACTTGCCTTCTTCTCAACTCTTTAAGAGCTAGAAAAAGAGCTTCTCTATATATACACATAGATTTTCTTTCCTTCTTCTAATGAGGGACAATGCACTAATTCAAAATTTCACTTTCCTCCATTTCTTTTCCCACCATTTTCCATTCACTCTCTTTAAGCTATACCAAGCTTAAAATTAAGCTACACTAAGCTTAAAGACCAACAATATATATATATACACACACGTGGAGGCGGAGCAACATGCATCTAAGGGGGTGTCAACTGACACCTTTTCCCCGAAAATTTATACTCTGTAAACAGTGGCGGAGCCAGAATTTTCATTAAGGGGAGTCAAAATATAAAGAAATAAACTCACCATTAAGTCAAGAGGTGTCATTATATAAAATATATACATATTTTTAAAAATTCTACCGAGCTAAACAGTATAATATTTTTACGAGACACCCCTTCGGTGCATATGGCTCCGCTACTGTGTGTAAATACGTAAAAAAAAACTTTTTAATGTATATATACTATGTGTCGAACCTCCTTAATTTCATGTATATTTTTTTTTATATTTTGATACCCCTTAGTAAAAAATCTAAATTGGCCACTGCACACACGACACCCTGGACTTTCAAATCGCACAAATATAGATGCATGGAATTTCAGAAAAGAGTAAAATGTTCAAAAGAAATTATCAATTATATATGATAAATAGTTATGTGAATAAAGGTGCCTTTTGAGTAGTAATTTTACGAGAGTTCTCACGAATAAGTACTTAATGGGCGTTTGGACATAAGAATTGTGAGATTCTGAAAAAAGTGATTTTTTTAAAGTTAAAAATAGTGTTTGAAAATTAGAGTTGTGTTTGAACATGAATACAATTTGGAGATGTTTTTGAATTTTGTGAGTGCTTTGAAGTGAATTTTTTGAAAAATAGTTTTCTTTAGTTTTTCAAATTCCGAAAAATTTCAAAATTCAAGTGAAAACTAAAATTTTCATGGCCAAACACTGATTCCAAAAAAGAGTGAAAAAAATTCGAAAAAAGAAGAAGAAATATTTTCTTATGGTCAAACGGGCCCTTAGAGTTGTACACTTGGATACACTTGTTCATTCTTTAGTTGGGCCCGCTACACAAATTATTTGGATCAAACTGTGTACTGGATCAGTGGATCATCAAATGAACTTTCAATGTCGAAAGCTATTGCAGAAATAGCACCCACCGGCCAATTATGAACCGTATATTTGAAAAATAGTAACTATTCTAGATATTCAAATTTCACAAGTAAAATGCTATTTTCGGATATGTCTTTGAATAATAGTCACTGTTCTTAGAGTTCCAAATTTTACAAGTAAAGCACTATGTTTCAGTTACATGTGCCGAAAAGTGATTACTTGTATTTTCCTCTAATGCAGTTGTCGAAGCATATGACTGTGGATCTGTTCGAGCACCACGTCCAGAATGAACTTCATTCCGAGGATTTACCCGTTGACCCAGGGAAGTTATCTATAATTCAATTTGAAAGACGTGTTGTTTACCCTAAAATTTGGATAACAATTAAATTTACATTGTGGTTTTAAGGATATGTGATTTTATTTAATACCAATTGATAAAAGAGAAAATAAATATATGAATTAGACTGTAAAATAAATCAAAACCAGTGTGTAAGAAAAAGCCTCGACCTCGAATTGAGGTAGTCTCGTGGTGATATAGCTTAGAACAGTAAAAGAATAAAGCAACTAAGATGAACAGTAAGTAGAGCAATAAGCAAGAAAGAATGGTTGTATATATTTTTCTCAGTGAGTAACAATGGTTACAAATGAATAGAATTCTCATTTATATAGTAGATGAGTCCTAATTAAGGTATACTTCTAATTATAGTAGGAAATCGTATTAACAACTGATTAACCGCCATAGATTTGATCCTTTTCGAGATTCGTGCCACGATCCTCGACCAATCGCGGACATCTCACTCTTTCCGTTATAAAGCTATACCGATATTACTTAGAGTCTGTATCTTTCTGGCCTCGATTGATGTTGACCTAGATCTGAAAAGAGGCTTCGACTTCGGGCTCGAGGTCCTAGCTCTTTGACGTAACATTCCTACCTCGACCAAATCCCGATTTCTACCGTATACAGATAGTCCCTTTTCTTAGAATAAAATGATAAGAAACGACTTTAGCCTCAATTTTCTTTGGAACTCGATAAACAGTGATGTCATCCCCGTGACGTAAGCGATGGAGGTGACTGAAACGTTCCGTCGGTACAATTCCCCAAATCATTAATGTGCGTCAGTGGGCGGTCGGCCACTAGCACCGTCGAACCGTCACCATAGTTCTATAAATATGGACTCTTTTGTTGAATCAAAACTTTTACTTTCATCTTCATCAATTCTCCCAAGTTTTAAACTCTCTCCAAATCTTCCCTTTCATCACTCTTTGAGCCGACCTTGTTAGTTTAAAACCACCAAACTTCAACTTTTTCCGCTTTCTTCTACTTGAATCAATGGTGAAAACTTTCATTTGTAGTAGGGGCATTTGTAGACATCAAAATTTTAACGGATCAAGCTAAATCCTAAATTAGAGATACTACATGACTCTTGAAATCCTAGGAGTCTATCAGGGTTCTTGGAGGTTACTCTACCCTAAACCCTAACGCACACCTACATAAAGGGATACATATTTTCTTGAAGAGAGGTCTCAAAAATCCCATGAACTCTTGGGATATTCACAAAAAGATCAAAATATGATCAAATACTTCTTGACAATTAAATAGTTCAAGAAACTGGAGATCAAATACGTCCCTAGGAGGTCTGCATCATCCTACATTCGAGAAATACGGTGCTTCAGCCCTTGAATCACGGAGATAATTAGGAGAGAAAAATCAAGAGAGAAACAGAATTGTACTCACAATTGATTAATAAAAATATTTTTCTCTTATTTTGTGATTGCAGTTTATTTTTTATATCTTGAGAATTTATTGCAAACACCTACATTAGGGATATTTTTCTCCAACAACACTGATTGCTCCATCTCTGACTGGGCAACCTGCCCTGACTCTAGGAGATCTGTTACTGGTTATATTGTTCTAGTGTGAGATAGCCCCATCATCTGGAAGTTCATGAAACAAGAGACTGTTTCGTTGTTCTCAGGTGAAGCTGAATACAGGTCCCTTAGAAAAGTTGTTGGGGAACATATGCGGTTAAGCAGGCTGTTTGAAGAGCACACTATCCCATAGTCTAGTCCCATTGATGTCTTTTGTGATAGCCAATCTGCCATCCACATTGCTCACAATCCTGTATTCCATGAGCGGACACAATATATTGAAGTAGATTGTCACTTTGTAAGGAACAAACTCCAGGAGGGCTTGATCTCTCTCCACCATGTAGACATTACTGACCAATTGGCTGGCATTCTTACTAAAGCCCTCACAGGAGTTAAGCACTCAGTTGTTCTTGACAAGTTGGCTGTGAGGTCCTCCTATCCAACTTGTTTGGGGTGGGGGGGGGGGGGGGGGGAGGAGAATACTGAGATGTAGTTAATTATTATTATTTCCACCATTTGTACTATGCTGAGTCAGGATATAGTTATGTGTAGTTAGTTGTTATAGTTGTATTACAACTATCATACGTGTACATATGTACACAATACAATAATGAGAAAGAATAGAGTTCCACTTTACAGTTCATTTCATTTTCTCTCTATTCTCTAAAATATACTCCTCTCTCAGAGCTCTTGAGAATAACCATTGAAGCTTCTAAGCAAGCTTCATCTCTTCTTTATAGTGATAATCTCAATAAAACAATTTTAGAAATATGTACATAAAATATCTAGTTTGACAAGAAAATATGAGTTTATATGTCCTATAATTTTGAATCCGCCCTTGAGTGGCACCCTATTTCCTAGAAGGTTAATATTGTAGCTAGAAATGATAAGCGGAAATGCACAATGTCAAAATACTGGAATCTAGGGGATTTTTTAAAGATCCGAAGTTGAATCACATAGATCAAGCATTACTTCGAATCACAGTTAATTCTTTTTAGTTCTTCTTTTATTTATCCACCTAATTTTAATTTTTATTTATCTTAATTTATAATCGATGAAGCAAAACGTACCCTTTGAAACATATATTACTCATTTCGATTGTTGTTTCTTAACACGAATTTGTATTTTTATTTTGTGTGTGTTGAATTATAGAATTTTTTAATATTTAGTATAACAAATGATATATTCTAGTAATATTACGATTCTTACGTGATTATTTAATGAAAACATAAAAAATATTATCTCGACCGAGCTAATGGCGAAGAGAAATGACAACGACTAACCCGATTTGAAAAAAATAATTTTTATTATGCAAATCAGTTTCTCAAAAAATTGTATAGTATATTCTTAAAATACCCAATTGAATTGAGTCATTGACACAGATACAACTCAGCTCATTTATCTATTTTCCTAATTTGTAACTTTTTAAAATAAGTAGATAAATTATTAACTTAATCAAATTACTTGTACAAGAAAAGAGATCTAAATTTGTCAACTAATTTAGCAAGATCCTCCTGGTGACAGAGAGTTGACGTGCTCTCACTCGCCACTTGTCCTCTTTAAACCCTTTTCACATTAGCGCGTGGACCCCACGTCCTTCCACACAGTCACACCTAAAACACTATGCTACGTCACTTCCCTTAATCCTCTTCTCATTATTTTTTATGAGAATAGGATAAAATTTGCATTTTTTATAATGATGAATTTTGATTTCTATTTAATTTTTGGTCTATATTATTATGTCACTTGAAATATTTTATTTTTGATCTTGCCCCGTAACGAGCTTAAACCTAAGATTACTTTTGAATCAGAATACAAAATTGAGATCATTTAAAAAATTTGAACAAATTCACGTAAATTAAAACGAAGGGAGTAATAAATACGAGACCATTTACTGACGCGAATGTATTTTGAACCTTCTCCCTCTTTTCTTTTATTTTCTATAAAGCCGCTCTTCATATTAGAAAAAATTCTCTCTTCCACCCAAATTAATACAAGCAATGGACACAAATCTCCTTACATATCACTAAATTCCTTTCCATATTAAAATTGTGATTTGTATGGAAATCATAATCTCTTGCTAATATGGAAAGTACTTTAATTAAGTACATGTATGATCCTCCTCTTATACACAGAGGCATTCTCCAGTTCCATTTTTCCGACATAGAGATGGTTACTATCGAGTCCCTAACATACACGAGTCTTAAGGACCTGTTGCCGGCGTCTCCACCGGCGATTATGTCGCCGACGAATGGACGGAAAGACAGCTGGCGAGAGATTCCGATGAAGGACCCGCTGTTACAGCACGCGGCGTGGGCGTACCTTCAGCCGATGGTGATACCGGAGGCTGATCGGAGTTTCTCTGAGAAGGTGAAGGAGAAATGCTTTGGGCTGTTTAATTGCTTCAACGATGTTGTTTACGTCATGTTTAGGGGTTTTTTTCTGACGCCGGAAGCGGAGAATCAGAATGGAGAAGATACAATCGACTGACAGTGAGCGGCGGAAGCAGAATTTTCGCGCGGATACTATATGCTGATTTTGGCCAACAGATTTTGATTTAGCACAAGCTGCATTTTTTGTGTGACTGGTTGACATGGTGATCATTTCTCATGTACATACGTTATTCTTCTTTATACTGTTTCCTTTTTGAACTTCATAGAATTGTTTTTAATTTACAAGGGTCATTTCTTGGGAAACTTGAATGGTGATAGATATAAATGATTTATATAGTCGATTTAAATAGTTTGGAATTGAAGTGTAATTAATTGATTGATGAATGGTAATATCTTAGTAGATTCATTCAATATTACATCTCGATAAATAATAGTAATATTATTATGTCGGAAGTCAAATAAAAATATTTCTGACCACGATTTTGTCAAATATTTATGAAGCATTCAAAGAATAAATATTCATGTTAAAATTAATTTGAAGGTATCACTTTTGCGGTCTTGTACTTCATATTCCGTCATTCTTTTTGAAACAAATATTGCATTTATTTCTTAGTAGCAGCATTATAACGACAATAAAACGTAATATTATAAATAGACAATTATTTCATGTTGGAATTTGGATGTGTTGTTTCTGATGGTCTTGTACTTTAAAAATTGTCATTTTTTTAAAACGGATAATGTATTTATTTCTTGTTAGCTACACCATCATGACATTAATGGAGAAAGAAAATTGATAGACATTGATTAATTATTATTTTCTTTTGTGAAATTTTGGGATAGCCAAATGTTCTTATTTGGTTCGAAGCTGTAATCAAGAGGAGTAAGAACTGAAAACAGACAGAAGTAGGTTTCAGTTTTCTTCTTCAGCTGAACAAATAGGTTGTTCGTTACTTTAATATGATAAAAGATGTTTCAGACAATGACAGTATGATATGTTCATACAGATAGATTTCGTGACATAGTACTAAATATTATATTTCTTGCTTCGTGTCATCATTTAAAAGAATCAACTCTATCTTAGTAATTAAGTTCCAGTTTGGACATTAATGTTTTCTCTTTATTAAAATTGCAGTCGGGCCTTTGGTCGTTCCATGTGTATTATTTGTTTTTCAATCCAATAAAGGCAATGTTGCTTATATTTAATGGATATGTTAATTTGTAGTGGTATATTGCCTATTGGAACACTCAATGCTGCTTGTCAACCCCTATTGCAGATTAATCCTCATTCTGAACGTATTTAAAATATATATTAAGTTCATATTCTCTATTAAAAAAGAATAAAATGTGAAGTTATTTGTACTCATTAACTTTAACGTTTGAATCGATCTTGATCTAATGCCTTTTTGTATGTGTGTGGCATTGGTGCCTCTAGTAATTTTGGTGCACGACACGTGTGCCTTGGAGATCAAAATTAAATTCCGGTTGACATATACATACAGATATTAGGTATAATTTTTTTCATACGCTTAACAATTAATGAGTAGAGTTATTGAGTACTTGTATTGATGAGAGATAAGAGGTCGAAATTCCTACCGACGAGTTATGTTAAAAAGATATTTGGTGGCACGAGAAGGTGTTGTCATCTAGATGACTACAAAGCTAAATAAGTATGTTTTATTTACAACATGTTGATCTTCCACCTGTTTTTCATTTTTTTTTTTTTGGTTATATATAAACATTTTTGTCCTTGAATTTTGAGTCTTCACTTGTAGCAAAATCAAATAAAATCGCAGTAAATTGTAAATCTATTATCTATGTATTAAATTGCTATATAAGTTCCTTTAAACTGAAAAATGTTGGTTTCCCTGGAATAGAACGCAAGCAGGCTGGCTTCTAAGTTGTAACCAAAGAAGAGAAATGGAAATTTGGAAAATGGCCAGCCTGGAACCCCAGTTATAAACATCTCATGTTTCTTTCTCTCTTTACACAATTAAATGAGCTTTTGTCAAATTTATCTATCAATTATGGTAGACACAATTCAAAATTCAATTAGGATATGAAGCGACATGCACAATATAATTCTTGTCACCATCATTTGTATTTTCTTTAACTAAAATTCCATGTTATCACATCCCCCACCCCCACCTGCAAAAAACATACTATTAGTAACATAAAATTATAGTAGTAATGAAGAAATGCGTTGGTATTAAATTCCCTCAAATCCTATAATACTCATACCAACAGCAGTATCAATACATATATACTACTTTTATTTGGCTGCATTGATTTTCTAGCTTAGTTACAGATTAGTTTTGCATCAGTATCAATAACTAATCAATGATATATTATCCATAATAATGAATACTTCTATTCTACAAAAATGGATAGCAAGACAAAATCTTACCAATGATCTAACTATCGTCATTCAGTCACTGTGTGTATACGATAGAAATCGGGGTTATTCGGTTTCACTATTTGGTCGAAATAGGAATATTACGTCGAAGAGCTAGGACGTCGAGCCCGAAATCGAAACTTCTTTTCAGATCGAGATCAATATCAATCGAAGCCAGAAAAAGATAGATTCTGAGTAATGTCGGCATAGCTTTATAATGAAAAGGGCGAGATATCCGCAATCGGTCGAGGATCGTGGTGTGAATCTCGGAACAAAATATGTAGCGGTTAATCGGCGGTTGATACGATTTCCTGCTGTAATTAGAAGTATACCTTAATTATGACTCATCTACTATATAAAGAGGAATTCCATTCATTTGTAAGGGACATCTCACTCAAAAATATATATATAATCGTTTCTTTCTCGCTATTCACTTTACTTACTATTCATCTGAGTTGCTCATCCTTTACTGTTCTTATAATATCACCTCGATGTTACTCCAATTCGAGGTCGAGGTTTTGCTTGTGCACTGGTTTGATTTATTTTACAGTCTAATTCAATCATTTATTTTCTCATTTATCAATTAGTATTGGACGAAATCACATATCCTTAAAACCACAATATAAGTTTAATTATTATTCGAATTTTAGGGTAAATAGTTTGGCGCCCACCGTGGGGCTAAGGATAATAGTGATTATTCAATATTGATTCCGATAATACACACTATTTTACGCTTGTTCTTGTCAAGTATTTTTGTTTTCAGGTTAAAACATGTCTAACTCAAAAAACGCACCCACACATGGTGACGATGGCTTCGGATTTCACGGGAAAAACGATAATGTAATTTCTCCAGGGGTCGAAGTGCCACAAGCTGATTTCGGGGGAGCACCGGTTGCCAACCCTGTCAACGTCAGCTCGCATATTGCTTTGAATGCGTGCCTGGGCGCGGACCCCGAAGGGAGTGTACGTAAAAAAGGCCGATCTGGTGGCCAATGTGCACAGGGCGAAGGAGATGGAGGAGTCCGTCTCCAGGTAATATTCGAAATGCTACAGGCTCAACAAGCCGCTATTGCACAGCTACAAAATCAACGTAGAACTCCGAGTGGGGTCGAACCAGAAGCCATCTGCCGTACCGAGCCAGTACTAGAGAGGTCGAATAATAACGAATCGGGGACCAATCCTGCAATAATGAGAATGCTCAAGGAGCTCACCAAAAGAACTGAGTCCGAAGAGAAGAAAATTGAAGCTAATGATAAGAAAGTGGAAACATACAATTCCCGAGTTGATCAGATACCAGGGGCACCACCGATTTTGAAAGGGATGGATTCGAAGAAATTTATACAGAAACTGTTTCCTCCAAGTGCGGCTCTGAAACCCATTCCAAAATAGTTTCGTATGACGGATATACCAAAGTATAATGGGACCACCGATCCTAACGAGCATGTCACCTCCTACACATGCGCCGTCGAAGGTAACGATTTGGAAGATGATGAAATTGAATCTGTTTTATTGAAGAAGTTCGGAGATACTCTATTGAAAGGGGCAATGATTTGGTACCACAACCTACCCCCGAGCTCCATCGACTCATTTTCCATGTTAGCAGAATCTTTCGTAAAGGCACATGCGGGGGCCATAAAGGTTGTGACAAGGAAATCAGACCTTTTCAAAGTAAAACAGAAGGATAATGAAATGATGAGGGAGTTCGTGTCCCGATTTCAAATGGAACGCATGGAGTTTCCACCAGTCATAGATGATTGGGCCGTTCAAGCTTTCACTTAGGGGTTGAATGCACGAAGTTCAATAGCATCACGTCAACTGAAGAAAAATTTGATCGAATATCCTGCGTGACCTGGGCCGATGTACATAATCAATACCAATCAAAGATCAGGGTCGAGGATGACCAATTAGGAACTCCTTCTGGCTCAGTATATCCAACAGATCCGCGGCCAAAAATCAGAGGGACGTCGATAGGGAGCCACGGTCGAACAAAGACCGATATCAACCATACATCACAGATCGCAGGAACAGTGGACCAGGACGCAATTCCGCCCGAAATGATCGGAGAAGTGATCGAGGGAAGAATTCTCGGGGACTTATGAGAAAAGGTTAGGCCCATACAAACTGATCCTTCCTAAAGAAACCCTAATTTGATGTGTAAGTATCATGGCACGCATGGCCAGAGAATCGAAGATTGCAGGAAACTAAGAGAGGAGGTAACCTTTTTATTCAGTGAGTGCCACCTTCGAGAATTCCTAAGTGATAGAGCCAAGAATCATTTCAGAGAAAGAGACGCCAACAGGAAAAACGAACAAGAGAAGCCACAACATGTAATCCATATGATCGTCAGTGGGGTCGATATTCCACAAGGGACCGTGTTCAAACGCACTAAGGTATCGATTACTAGGGAAAAACAAACCCGAGATTATGTGCCAGAAGGCACCGTAACATTCAACAATGAGGGAGCAGAAGGAATTTCTCAACTTCACAACGATGCTCTAGTAATTTCTATCTTATTAAATAAAGTTCATGTTAAGCGTGTTTTAGTGGATCCAGGTAGCTCGACAAATATCATCCGATCGAGAGTCTTGGAGCACCTCGGCCTTCAAGACCAAATCGTACCCGCGGCTCAGGTCTTGAACGGTTTCAATATGGCCAATGAAACAACTAAAGGAGAGGTCATCCTACCGGTTAATGTGGCTGGAACTATCCAAGAAACTAAGTTCCACGTAATCGAGGGCGACATAATATAAAGCCCTACTCGGGAGGCCCTGGATTCACAATATGAGGGTAGTCCCTTCGACTCTTCACAAAATGATGAAATTCCTTACACCGGACGGGGTGAAAACAATATGCGGGGATAAGCACGCTGCAAAGCAAATATTCGCAGTCGATGAGATGATACCAATATCGGCACTTTCAGCGTCAAAAGGATCGGACATCAAAAGAAAACATGAGGCTAAATAGCAATCACAGCCACCAGCCTCGACTGAACCGGGGAAGCAGGAAATAGAGGAAGAAGAGGCTGAAGATTACTGGACTCCTCGAACCTTCATTGCTCTCGAATATTTTGACGCCGCCAAATCAACAACCGAAGAGCTGGAACAGGTTATATTGATCGAGTACCTGCCCCAATGAAAGGTATACCTGGGGACGGGGTTAACCCCCGAACTCAGGAAAAAACTTATTAAATTTCTTATTGATAACATAGATTGTTTTACTTGGTCCTACTTAGACATGACAGGGATCCCACTTGAGATAACAACACATCGATTGAGTCTGGACCCGAAGTTCAGGCCAGTGAAACAAAATAGAAGGCCCCAATCCGAGGTAAAACACACATTCATCAAGGATGAGGTAACTAAATTTCCCAATATAGGATCCATTCGGGAAGTAAAATCTCCCGAATGGCTAGCAAATGTATTCCCTAAAAAGGGAAAAAACTTAGGATGTGTATAGATTATAAGAATTTGAACAAAGCATACCCCAAAGATTCTTTCCCTCTGCCTAATATCGATCGTATGATCGACGCTACGTCCGGCCACGAGATCCTTAGTTTTCTCGACGCCTATTCTGGGTACAATCAAATCCAAATGAACCCGGAAGACCAAGAAAAGACTTCATTCATCATTAAGTATGGAACATAATGTTATAATGTAATGCCTTTTAGGCTAAAAAACGCAGGTGCTACCTACAAATGCCTAATAAAGAAAATATTCGAAGAAACAATAAGTAAGTCAATGGAAGTATATATTGATGATATGCTAGTTAAGTCCCTGCACGAATATGTAACGACCCGACCGATCATTTTGTAAGATTAGCCCCGTTTCCCCCATTTCTGCTTTATCATATGTTGTTTAGCCTATTTAAGTTGTGTTGGGTCGGTTGGTTCGGGTTCGGAGTGGTCGTGGTTAGAACAGAGACACTTAGTCTCTTAAATTAGCTTAATAGTTGAAAAAGTCAACTGGGAGTTGACTTATTGGTAAACGACCCCGGAATGTGGATTTTTTTTGGCTCGGATAGCTTCGTTAGGTGATTTGGGACTTAGGAGTGTGTTTGGAGTGATGTTTTGATGTCCGACGTAGAATTAGGCTTGAATTGGCGAAAGTTAGTTTTTGGTGATTTCTGGACGACAGGGGAAAATATGCTATTGTTATTCTGGGTCTTCAGGAGACCTTGGACCAGATCTTGATAGTATGTACCACCCTTGCTCAGGCAGTTGCTGCATCTTCTACTGCCGCTACTTCTCAGGCCGGGGGAGGCAGTCAGACTCCAGTTGCCCGGACACCTGAGCAGGTTACTCAGGGCCATCAGACACCGGGGACGGTTCCAGCACAGCCGGTTGCTCCAGTTCAGGACTTCGTGGTTCCAGCTATGCCAGATGATGAGCAGCGTAGGCTGGATAGGTTTAGTCGACTTCAGCCTCCGACATTTAGTGGTTCTGAGGGCGAGGATGCTTCGTACTGCTGGGATTCTGGAGACCAGTGGGGTCTCATTTGCTACTTTTCAGTTTTCTGGTGCTGCTTTCACTTGGTGGGAGTCTTTTGAGAGGCGTAGACCTGTTGGTTCAGCACCCCTCACCTGGAAACAATTCTCTACTATCTTCTTGGAGAAGTATGTACCCTAGTCTCACAGGGAGGAGCATCGCAAGCACTTTGAGCAGCTGCGTTAGGGGGAGCTATTAGTGACGCAGTATGAGATGCGGTTTTCAGAGTTGGCTCGTCATGCCACCGAGTTGGTCCCTACTGATAGGGAGAGGATTAGGAGGTTCATGGATGTCCTCACTTATCAACTCCGCCTTTTCATGATTCGGGAGAGAGTATCAGGTGCTACCTTCGAGCAGGTTGTTGATATTTCTCGAGATATTGAGTTGGTTCGCCGTCAGGAGCGGGACAAGAGGGAGGACAATAGGCCTCGTGGATCGGGTGGTTCTAGTGGTGCGCCTTCCAGAGGCAGTTTCAGCATGGTAGAGGTCGTTCATTCATGTCTCCTCAGTCAGTCCGCCCAGCCTATAGTGGTGCATCTTCGGGGCATGGTCCCCGTAGTTCTCAGCCAAGCTGTTCTTCATTCGGTGCCCTTCCAGACTAGAGTGCAGCTCGAGCACCATCAGTTCAGGGTTCCTCTATGCATGGTTCTTCTGGTGGCCATTCTGGTTCCAGGGGTTCCTTTCAGTCCCCGTCTCTAGCTCCAGGGAGTTGTTATAAGTGTCGAGAGTTCGGGCATATAAGGAGGCAGTGTCCTCATCTTCTTGGAGGTCCATCTCAGCTAAGGAGCCATCCTACGACTTCATCTCCAGTTACTTCACCACCCACCCAGGCAGTCAGGGATGATAGTCAGTCAGCTAGAGGCTGCCCTAGAGGGGGAGGTCGAGAAAGTGGAGGTCAGGCCCGTATGTATGCGTTTCCAGCTCGGTCAGATGCTATGGCCTCCGATGCAGTGATCGGAGGTATTGTCTCAGTCTGTCGCCGAGATGCTTTGGCTTTATTTGACCCTGGTTCTACATATTCCTATGTTTCATCATATTTTTCCCATTTCCTGGATATGCCCCATGAGTCTTTAGTTATGTCTGTTCAAGTCAACTCCGGTGGGGTGATACTATTGTTGTGGACCGTGTGTATCAGTCGTGTGGGTATCTATTGGGGGTCTGGAGACCCGAGTAGACCTATTGTTACTCAGCATGGTCAATTTTGATGTGATATTGGGCATGGATTGGTTATCTCCGTGTCTTGTTGTCCTTGATTGTCACGCTAAGACCGTGACCTTAGCTATGCTAGGACATCCGAGGGTTGAGTGGAGAGGTTCTTCTGAGTATGTGCCTAGCAGGGTGATTTCCTACCTGAAGGCCTAACGCATGGTTGAGAAGGGATGTTTATCGTATCTGGCTTTTGTGAGGGACGTCAGCGGTGAGACTCCCGCTATTGATTCGGTTCCTGTAGTCCGTGACTTTCCGGACGCATTTCCTAAAGACCTTCCAGGCATGCCACCTGACAGGGACATTGAATTTGGTATTGACCTGGTGCCAGGAACTCGGCCTATTTCTATTCCACCTTATCATATGGCACCAACGGAGCTAAAGGAATTAAAGGAGCAGCTTCAGGATCTCCTAGATAAGGGGTTCATTCGGCCTAGTATGTCACCTTGGGGTGCACCGGTGTTGTTTGTGTAGAAGAAGGATGGTTCTATGCGTATGTGTATTGATTATCGACAGCTGAACAGGGTTATGGTGAAGAACCGGTATCCCTTGCCTCGTATAGATGACTTGTTTGATCAGTTGCAGGGTGCCAGGGTATTTTCCAAGATAACTTGCGTTCCGACTATCATCAATTGAAGATTCGGGGGCCAGACATTCCGAAGACTGCTTTCAGGACTAGATATGGTCATTATGAGTTTCTGGATATGTCATTCGGGCTGACCAATGCCCAGTAGCTTTTATGCACTTGATGCACAATGTATTCCGGCCTTATCTGGATTCTTTCGTCATCGTGTTTATTGACGATATCTTGGTGTATTCCCAATCCCGGGAGGATCATGAGCAACATATGAGAGTTGTGATTCAGACCTTGAGGGAGAAGGGATTATATGAAAATTTTTCGAAGTGTGAGTTTTGGCTTGATTCAGTAGCGTTCTTGGGGCACGTGGTGTCCAGTGAGGGTATTCAGGTTGATCCGAAGAAGATAGCAGAGCTGGCCTAGACCGTCATCAGCCATCGAGATTCACAGTTTCCTTGGTTTGGCAGGGTACTATCGATGTTTCGTAGAGGGATTTTCATCTATTGCAGCACTTGTGACCAGACTGACCCAGAAAGGTGCTCAGTTTAGGTGGACTGAGATGTGTGAGGAGAGATTTTAGAAGCTCAAGTCAGCTTTGACTACAACTCCGTTATTGGTTTTGCCTGCGGGTTCAGGTTCCTATGCAGTTTACTGTGATGCCTCTAGAGTTGGCCTTGGAGCGATTTTGATGCAGGACGGTAGGGTGATTGCCTACGCGTCCAGACAGTTGAAGGTGCATGACATGAATTATCCAGTGCACGATATTGAGCTAGCATCTATTTTCCACGCCTTGAAGATTTGGCGTTATTATTTATATAGAGTGCATTGTGAGATTTTCACTGATCACCGTAGTTTGCAACATCTGATTAAGAAGAAGGATATGAATTTGCGTAAGAGGAGATGTTTGGATCTTCTCAAGGATTATGACCTCACTATTCTATATCACCCAGGGAAGGCCAATGTAGTGGCCGATGCCCTAAGTCACTGATCACCGTACTTTCTAGTAGCAGAGCGACCATTAGCACTTGATGTTCAGGCTTTAGCGGGTTAGTTGGTGAGATTGGATCTATCAGAGCCCCCACGGATATTGGCTTGTGTATCCTCCAGGTCTTCTCTTTATGATCAGATTAAAGCACGCCAGTATGATGATCCACACTTGCTCGTTCTTCAAGACAGGGTCCGTTGTAGTGATGCCAGAGATGTGATTATTGGTGATAATGGGGTCATAAGGATGCGAGGACGAATTTGCGTGCCCAATGTGGATGGACTTCGAGAGTTGATTCTAGCTGAGGCCCATAGTTCGCGTTATTCTATCCATCCGGGTGTCGCAAAGATATATCAGGATCTGAGACAACATTATTGGTGGAGGTGGATGAAGAGAGATATTGTGGAGTTCGTGGCTCGGTGTCTCAACTGTCAGCAGGTCAAGTATGAGCACCATAGACCTGGTGGATTGCTTCAGAGATTCGATATTCCGGAGTTGAAGTGGGAGCGGATCACGATGGAATTTGTAGTTGGGCTCCCACGGACTTCAAGGAGGTTTAACACTATATGGGTTATTGTGGATCGCCTGACCAAGTCCGCATACTTCATTCCTATTGGTACTACTTATTCTTCGGAGCGGTTAGCTGAGATTTATATCAGGGAGATTGTCCGATTGCATGGGTTCCAGTTTCTATCATTTCTGACAGAGGTATTCAGTTCACATCTCAGTTTTGGAGGGCCGTGCAGAGGGAGTTAGGTACTCAGGTCGAGTTGAGCACAACATTTTATCCTCAGACCGACGGGCAGTCGGAGCGTACTATTCAGATTTTGGAGGATATGTTGCGTGCCTGTGTCATTGATTTTGGGGGTTCATGGGACCAATTTCTTCCACTCGCGGAGTTTGCATACAATAATAGTTATCAGTCGAGTATCCAGATGGCTCCGTATGAGGCCTTATATGGTAGGAGGTGCAGATCTCCGGTTGGTTGGTTGGTTTGAGCCGGGCGAGGCTAGGCTATTGGGAACAGACTTGGTTCAATATGTGTTAGTTAAGGTGAAGTTAATTCAGGAGCGGCTTCGCACAACGCAGTCTAGGCAGAAGAGTTATGCGGACCGGAAGGTCCGAGATGTGTCTTTCATGGTTGGGGAGAAGGTGCTGCTGAAGGTGTCACCCATGAAGGGTGTTATGAGGTTCGGGGAGAGGGGAAAGCTGAATCCCCGGTTCATTAGGCCATTTGAGGTGCTTCAAAGGACTGGGGAGGTGGCTTATAGACTTGTTATGCCTCCTAGCTTATCGAGTATTCATCTGGTGTTCCATGTTTCGATGCTCCGGAAGTATGTTGGTGCCCGTCTCGTGTTTTGGACTTCAGCACGGTTCAAATCGAGGGTGATATGTCATATGAGGTAGATCCAATGGCTATTTGGGGTCGTCAGGTCAGAAAGCTGAAGTCTAAGGATATAGCTTCAGTGAAGGTTTAGTGGAAGGGGTCGCCGGTGGAGGATTCCACTTGGGAGACCGAGCGGGAGATGTGGAGCAGATATCCTCACTTATTTGAGGCTCCATGTATGTTTCTAGACCCATTCGAGGATGAATGTTTGTTTAAGAGGGGGAGGATATAACGATCCAGCCAGTCGTTTCGTGATTAGCCCCGTTTCCCCTATTTCTGATTTATCATATGTTTCTTAGCCTATTTATGTTGTGTTGGGTCGGTTGGTTCCGGTTCGGAGTGGTCGTGGTTAGAACAGAGACACTTAGTCTCTTAAATTAGTTTAATAGTTGAAAAAGTCAACTGGGAGTTGACTTATTGGTAAACGACCTCGGAATGTGCATTTCTTTTGCTCGGATAGCTTCGTTAGGTGATTTGGGACTTAGGAGTGTGTTTGGAATGAAGTTTTGATGTCTGGTGTAGAATTAGGCTTGAATTGGCGAAAGTTAGTTTTTGGCAATTTTCGGACGGCAAGGGAAAATAAGCTATCGGGGTCGGAATGGAATTCTGGAAGTTGGAATAGGTTCGTAATGTTATTTTGGATATGTGTGCAAATTTTCAGGTCAATCGGATGTGTTTTGGATGGTTTCGGCATCTTCGGTGAAATTTAGAAGTTTCAAAGTTCATATGCTTGAATTTGATGTGATTCTGGTGTTTGTATGTTGTTTTGGGTGTTTCGAAGGCTCGACTAAGTTTGAATGAGGTTATGGGATGTGTCGGTATGTTTGGTTGGGGTCCCGAGGGGCTCGAGATTGATTTCGGATGGTTAATGGAGGTTTGGACTTAGGAAATTGCAGCAAAGCTGCTGCTGGTGTCATTTTACTCGCACCTACGGATGGGGAACCGCAGGTGCAGGCCCGCAAAAGCGGAAAGAAATCCGCAAATGCGGAAATTCGGCAGCTCAGTGAGGGACCGTAGATGCAGACGTGGGACCGCAAAAGGAGTCACAGGTGTGGAATTTGGACTTTAAGTGACTTTTCGCAGGTGCGCACCTGGGACCGCTGGTGCGGCTCCGCAGGTGCAGATTTAACTGGGCAGGAAGTATAAATATGTGCCTCCGCAAAATTTTGGCATTTTTCTTCATTTTTGCATGCGGGCTGAGTCAATTTTGGAGAAATTTGAATGGGGATTTCGAGGGTCTTCAGTGGAGGTAAGTTTCATGGACTATAAACTCGATCTTATGCTGTTATGTGACGGATTAGACTTTGAATTAGTAGATTAAATGGCATAAATTGGGGTAGGGCTTGGGGAAATTGAGACTTATGATTAAGGAATTTAGGGGTTGTTTGTGGTTGTATTTTGATACATTTTATATGTATAGACTCGGGAAGGGGTAAGGATTCTTGTGACACAATTTTTTTCGAATTTCGAGACGTGGACCCGGAGCTCGGGTTTGGCCAATTTCGGGAATTGTGCCTAAAATTGATAGTTTTCGATTAGGTTTTGTTCCTTTAGCGTATATTGATGATGTTAATCTGGTTTTGGTCAGATTCGGAGCCATCGGGAGCCGATTCGAGGGGCAAGAGCTTCACGGAGTAGCTTTTGGGATGTTTTGAGGTAAGTAACGATTGTAACTCTAACTTTAGGGTATGAAACCCTGGTATTTCATATTGTTTTAGTAAATGAGGTGACGCACATGCTAGGTGACGAGCGTGTGGGCGTGCACCGATAGGGATTGTGACTTGGTCCGTCCCGCAACGACTTTTAAGCCGCGTATTCGATTTGAAACCTTACGACATCCTGTATTTTAGAAATTTATACTTGTTTATGGGATGTAAGCCATGTTTGGGGCCTTGTGCCTACCTGTTTAGACCCTCAGAGGTACTTTTACACTATTCTCACACTATTGTGATAGAACAATTGTGAACCCAGTCATGTTTTCTACTTCTTGTTATTTCACTGTTATCACACTGTTTTGAGACTCTGAGAGGTATTTGGGACTGAGTCCCGTGAGTTGAGATGGGTTTCTCGAGTGGCTTGTGAGGATGACTAAGTGAGGCCGAGAGCCGAGCATGTGAGGATAGTTATGGAACAGGCTGCACACCGCAACAATATGTGTGTATATATATATATATATATATATATATATATATATATTTATATGTATTGGATCGGGCTGCCCGCCGCAGCAGCTGTGTGTATTCATGGTACTTGTTGAGTACGAGTGTTTAGTGTGAGCATGAGATACTGATAGTGGAATCACGAGTGACTGAGAGGCTTGCCTGAGAGGCTTTATTTGTGAGTGATATCGTGCCCGAGGGGCTATTATTTTATACAACTATTGTTTTCACTCTTCTTTACACAGAGCCTCTGATGATAATGTTGGACAAATGTTTTTATACGAGATTTTTAAATGGAAACCGAAGTTTTATGAGATATTCGGAATGTAGATTCCTGACTAGATTTATTTATTTCCACTGTTACTTATTATATGGATTTACATGATTTATAAATGCTCGTCACTCCACTCAAGTTTTTAGTTACTTTGATTACTTACTGAGTTGGCGTACTCACGTTACTCACTTCACCTCTGTGTGAAGATCTAGGTACCAGACCTTCTCACTAGTCGGTTTTTGGGTGTGCTTGGAGTTTGTTCGAGGATCGAGGTAGCTGTTCAGTGTCCCCAGCTCACCTCCTTTCCTTTCCTCAGTTCATAATTTTTGTCTTTCGTACTTCAGACTTTGTAGTAGCAAGTCACTTTATCGTACATTGTATTTATAGTCCTAGATGCTCATGACAGTTGGCTCCAGGTTTTGGGGTAGTGTATAAATTGTTCATTTCATTTTGCTTCTTTAATTTGCTTAACTGAAAGGGAATCTTTTGTGAAATACCGGTATAGTTCTGGAAATTGTGAAATATTATGATAGTAGGTAATGGTTGGCTAGCCTAGTTCCATGATAGGCGCCATCAAGGTCGGCTTAGGATTTGGGGTCGTGACAACAAAGGACCATTTGACACATTTGCAGGAAACATTCAATATATTGAGAAAATATAACATGAAGCTCAACCCCGAGAAATGTGCTTCCGGGGTCGGTTTGGGAAAGTTCCTCGGCTTTATTGTGTCAAATCGGGGGATCGATATCATCCCCGATAAAATCAAGGCTATCAAATACATCACTGTTGTGGACAACGTCAAAGTCGTACAAAGGCTGACAGGGCGGATAACTGCTTTAGGTTGATTCATCTCGAGATCGTCGGATCGGAGTCATAGGTTATTATCACTACTCAAAAAGAAGAACGGTTTCGCCTGCACCCAGGAATGCCAACAAGGATTAGAAGAATTGAAATGATACCTCTCGAGCCCACCATTGCTTCATACTCCAAAAGTAGATGAAAAGCTCTACTTATACTTAGATGTGTCGAAAATCGCAGTAAGTGGCGTCCTAGTTCGATAGGAGCGAGGTACGCAATTTCCTGTTTATTATGTAAGTCGAACTCTAGGAGAAGCAGAAACTAGATATCCACACTTAGAAAATTGGCACTTGCTCTAATAAGCGCCTCTAGGAAGCTAAAATCATATTTTCAATGTCACCCAATATGTGGATTAACCACTTACCCACTTCATAATATTTTGCATAAGCCCGAACTATTGGGCCGATGGGCCAAATGGGTCGTCGAACTCAGTGGGTACGATATCAAATATCAACCCTGAACAACCATCAAGTCTCAAATTTTGGCAGACTTCGTGGCCGACTTCACGCCAACCCTCGTACCCGAAGTCAAAAAGGAACTTTTGTTAAAATCGGTTACATCATCGAGGGTATGGACCCTTTTTACGGACATCGCTTCGAATGTGAAGGGGTCCGGGCTAGGCATCATTTTAAACCCACCCACGGGCAATACTATTAGACAATCTATTAAAACTTCTAAGTTGACTAACAACGAGACCGAGTACGAGGCCATGATTGCGGTCTCAAATTAGCTAAGAGCTTGGGAGCGAAAGTCATCGAAGCCAAATGAGACTCCCTACTGGTAGTAAACCAATTAAACAGAACCTTCAAAGTTTGAGAGGATAGAATGCAAGGTATTTGGATAAGCTGCAAGTGACGTTACGTCGTTTTAAAGAATGGACTTTGTAGCACGTAGCTCGACAACAGAATAGTGAAGCCGATGCCCTTGCAAATCTGGGATCATCAGTCGAGGATGACGAAATTAGCTCGGGGACTGTCGTTCAACTCTCGAAGTCAGTAATCGAAGAAGGTCACACTGAGATAAACTCCACAAGCCTAACCTGGGATTGGAGGAATAAATATATCGAGTATTTAGAAAACAGAAAGCTCCCATCGGACACTAAAGAATCGAGGGCTCTACGAACAGAATCTGCTCGCTTCACATTGGATGAGGATGGAACATTGTACAGGAGGACGTTCGACGGACCGTTAGCAATATGCTTGGGACCAGCTGACACTGATTACATCCTACGAGAAGTTCACGAAGGAACTTGTGGGAACCACTCCGGTGTCAAATCACTAGTTCACACAATCATCAGAGCAGGATACTATTGGGATAGTATGGAAAAAGACAATAAAGAGTTAGTTAAAAAATGTGATAAGTGTCAGAGGTATGCACCAATGATCCATCAGCCTAGAGAACAATTTCATTCGGTCCTATCCCCATGGCCATTTATGAAATGGGTGGATGGATATCGTCAGCCCTCTGCCATCGGCCCCAGGTAAAGCTAAATTCATTTTATTTATGATTGACTATTCCTCTAAATGGGTTGAAGCACAGGCCTTCGAGAAAGTTAGAGAAAAATAAGTTATAGTCTTCATCTGGGATCACATCATATGTCGATTCGGGATACCTGCCGAGATTGTATGCGACAATGCAAAGCAATTCATTGGCAGCAAGGTAACAAAGTATCTCGAAGATCACAAAATAAAGAGAATCTTATCGACACTATATCATCCTAGCGGAAATGGGAAAGCCGAATCGACGAACAAAACTATCATTCATAATCTGAAGAAAAGGTTGAACGACACCAAGGGAAAATGGAGAGGCATATCGAACGACGTCGAAGTCCAGTATGGGGGCAACGCCGTTCTCCTTAGTATATGGCTCCGAAGCCTTGATTCCAGTCGAAGTCGGGGAACCCAGTGCCAAATTTTGATATACAACGGAAGAATCAAATCACGAGGCTGTGAATACTAGCCTCGAACTGTTAGATGGAAAATAAGAAGCTGCCCTCGTCCGAATGGCCGTGCAAAAATAACGCATCTAAATTTATTATAATCGAAGGACCAACCTTCGCCACTTCAGAATTGGGGACTTGGTCCTGAGGAAAGTCACTATCAATACTCGAGACCGTAATGAAGGAAAACTCGGCCCAAAATGGGAAGGACCTTACCAAGTCTTCGATATCGTCTGAAAGGGATCTTACAAGCTAGGCACGATAAACGGCGAGTGGATACCAAATAATTGGAGCGTCTCTTTCCTCAAGTTATATTATTGTTAAGGTATGACATTCTCCTTTTTCATTTACACTGACTTATTTTCAAATGTCCGAGCAGAGGTATCGAAGTTATCATCGAGCAGAAAGATATTAGGATCCTAAAGCACGCGTTGCACTCTTTTTCCCTTCGATCGATTTTTATCCCAAATGGGTTTTTCTGGCAAGGTTTTTAACGAGGCAACCATTGTTCGTGTTGACTTAGAGTATCCGAGATCTCCTTACAATCAACCTCGAATACTAGGGACCATCACCCTCGGATGTTATATTTTCAAGGAAAATACTTCATGTCAAAGGGTCCTCGTTAGGAAAATTTATAATGGGCCAATCAGTCGAATGAACTGTGTCTGTATAGATTAGTCGATCCCCAATGGCAAAACATGTACACATATATGAACTATTCGAGGAAGTACTTTTACTTATTCAGATATCTTGCGTCTTAATGGAAATTTTCTACTTTACGAGCTCCGTACTTATGATGTTTTATGAAAAATGGATCAAGTTCCAAAGTGAAACTACACCTCTAATGATCAACCCCATACTCGGGGACTACCGTCGAAAATCAACATGTTCGAATTATCTAAACTCGAAACCATAAGACCTCAACGAGGCAACCCTCGATTTATAGGCCAAGGCCGTCATTCTCGGGGACTAAGACTTGGAACAAATTCGAAGTGTTATTGGGAAATAATCCCAAGAGGCATACCCAAAGGCCACGACCAAATTAACGCGGCTCGGAGACGTTCGAATCCCGCAATAAAAATAATCCTTCGAATTCTTTGAAAACCGATTTAAAAAGGCTACCCTCGGCAAAATAATCAAAGGGCCTCGATAATCCCTCAAAAAATATTAAGAGGTATCGAATTATTCAAATACAAACTTGTGCTAAGGCACAAAAAATAAAGGGGTTTCAATCAATATTAAACCCTCAAAAACTCAATGGGTAGAAAATTCATGCTAAGGCATAAATATTTTTTATACAAAGTCTTTAAGCCGAAAAAGGGGAGAAAAGCCATTCTTTTAAGGCCATATCAGCCCGATTAAAAGAGCCTGAGTGTCGTTGCATTATAGAGTTCGAGAATAAGTTCTCACTCAATTCGGACCTAAGGGACATTGCATCTTAAAGTTCGAGCATATCTTCTCACTCAAATCGAACCTAAGGGTTTCACTACCTCGAGCTTGAGTAAAAACTCACTTGACTACAATTCAAGAATCCGTACTCGCTCAGATAAAACCTAAGGGTTCTATGGCTTCGAGTTCGAGTTTTACTCAAACTCGACTATAAGAACAATATTACTATGACTTCGGTCAAGTTTCCCAAAACCGAAGTCTCAGACATATTATTCAAGGCATAAAGTGTGCTAAAACTTTACAAGGCACAATGAAATTTTGAGGACAAAATTTAAGAAGGAATTTAGAAGGGAAATATCCCTATATTTATACTTGAACAAAAGTATGTACAAAAGACAGATAAAGGTCTTACACAAAAGAAAATTAAAATTTACAAGTCCTAACTAAGCTCGGGGACGACTTCTTCATCGAAGGAAGCTTCCTTCTCGGGACCTTCACCTTTATCAGACCCGCTCTTACTGCCTTCATCATCGGAGGAGGCCAATAGCCTGGCATCGGCTTCGAGAATCTTAGCTTGAGTTATCTCCTCAGAAAGTTCAAAGCCTCGAGTATGAATTTCCTCGAGGGTCTCCCTCCGAGATTGGCAGTTAGCCAGCTTAATAGTCCATTGCACTCGATCGGTGGCCTCTCTCAGCTGAGTTTGAGCAGACTCGGCGTCAGCTAAGTATACGGCTATTGACTTGTCAGCTTGGGCCTTCGCCTTTTTGACCTCAGCTTGTACCTCAGCAAGTTCGACCTCGAGCTTTTCGATCCTCTTGGCTTGAGCCAAGATTTTATCCTTAGCATTCCGAAGTTGAGCTTCGACCGATGACGGTTGAGCCGAGGGAGCCTCTTTCTCCGCAACAAGGCGGTCCATGCCTTCTTACTATCTATGACAGTCAGCTTTGACTTGATCGACCTCCCTCCGAAATAGCTCGATCTTTTCAATATTCTGCTGCAAATGAGACATCAAAACGTTATCCTCTACCCTTGGATCAAGCTCGTATTTTTTCAAAAGAACAATTACATGCTCGTTCAACTCGGTCTCCTCTTTACGGGCCATGGTCAATTCAGCTCGGAGATCCCTGAGCTCTTCATCCTTCTGCCCACAGAGGAGCATGAGAGCATTTCTCTCCTCCTGAATGTTCTGGAGCTCGGCCTCACATTGGTTTATGTCGGCCCGAGACTTGGAATGAGCCTATATGAGAATAAAAATATAAGTAATATTGAAGGAAGGAAAAGAAAAAGAGAAATACAACAACGGAAATTAACACTTACTCGATATAGAAGGCGTTGGGCCTCTTCAAAGAAGGTGGACGCATCGTTAAGGTCCGAGGCATCATCGACCCCGGTAAAGAAATCCCGAATGGGATCCTCTTCACTGGGGACTCCGCCTATCTAGGGGGTCCTCAGGGCCCGAGCATCTCTCATTGTCTCTTCATAGATGGCCGATAGAGAAGGCGAGTGATCTGCTATCACTGCCCCGAGTGAGTCGCTCAGGGCGCTCTGTTCGGCTCTCGGGGTCTCAAAACGGGCCCCCTATGATATGTTTGTTGCTGATCAAGGGACAATCTTGACATCATGCAATTCGGGGACTTCACCCGAAAATTTCTTTGAAGCCTCCTCATCATGAGGCTGGATCTCGACAACTGCCTCCGATTTTGAAAGCTTGGCGGCCTCGACGATCTTCCTTGGTCGAATCACCAGCGCCGAGTCATCACCCTCTTCTTCTTCTTCTCTCAGCCTTTGGACCGAGTCTATGGTGAGAGGAATGGTTTTCCTCCTGGGATCCCAGACGACTAGACCCCCTTCCTCTTATTATCTTTCCCCGGTTTCGGAACTGAGGACTTAGTCTCTTCCTCGCCGCTCGGAGGCCTCAAAACCACATCCTTGTTCAGGCCTGCACAAAAAGGAACTTAGTGTGAAAAAGAAATATGATTAGCACCTCGGAAATAATAAAGAAAAACTCACCGTGAATCTTTACCTCCCATTTGCCCTTTGCCAAGTTACGCCAACAACGCTCGGCATAAGAGGAAGTCAAGTCCAACTTCCGAACCCAGTCCTCAAGGTTAGGAATCGCTCGAGGCATCCAGGCAGCCGTTGCATGACAAATAAAGATGTTAAGTAAAACAAAAAATAGGAACATGGAAACCGATGAGTAAAGTGTTACTTACGCTCGGGGTTCCACTTCTCGGGGAATGGCATTACATTATTTGGGATGAGGTCACAGGTCCTTACCTGAACAAACCTGCTCATTCACCCCCGGTCTTTATCCTCGTCAATACTCGAGAACAACGCCTTGATCGCTCGGTGTTGCAGTTTTATCAACCCTAGACAGATCCGGGGGCAGTATAACCTGATCAGGTGGTTGAGAGTGAACGACAGCCCCTCGACTTTTCTGGAAAAGAATCAGAGCATGATCACGATGCGCCAGAAAGAGGGGTGAACCTGGCCGAGGGTCACCTGGTAGATCTTATAGAAATCTATGATAACTGGGTCTAGGGGACCCAACGTGAAAAGGTAAGTGTAAACACTTAGAAACCCCTCCACGTGGGTGGTAATACTTTATTCAGGAGCATGGATCTGTACGACAACTTTGTCTCCCTAGTTTCAGTCCTTTTTTACCTCCTAGAGGTATCCCACCTTTGTCAAGCAAATGTACCTCGATACGTGCGCACATCGATCAGGGACCGATGGAGGGTTCTCGACTTTAAAGTCGGACTTTAGAATGCACGGGCCTGGAACATACTTACTAGGGAGCGGTTCCACTGGAGTTCTATCACCGGCCGGTCGGGAAGAAGAAGAGGAAGCTTTCTCCTTTTGTGGAACGGTTTTTGATGTTTTCGCCATTATGCAAGTAGAAGAAAGAGAAAAATATTAAGTTTTAATGGTTTGAAACTAGCAAGGATGACCTAAGGAGTGATGAAGAAGAAGAGATTGAGAGAGTTAAAGACTTAGAGAAATTGATAAAGATGAAATTAAAAGTTTGATTCAATGAAGGAGTCTATATTTATAGAATTACGGTGACGGTTCGACGGTGTTAGTGGCCGACCGCTCACTGACGCGCATTAATGATTTGGGAAACTTTACCAACGGGACGTTTCGGTCACCTCCATCGCTTACGTCACGAGGATGACATCACTGTTTATCGAGGTCACAAGAAAACCGAGGCTCAAGTCGTTTCTTATCATTTTATTCTAAGAAACGAGGTGACTATCTGTATACGGTAGAAATCGGGGCTACCCGATTTCACTATTTGGTCGAAATAGGAATGTTACGTCGAAGAGCTAGGACGTCGAGTCTGAAATTGAAGCCTCTTTTCAGATCGAGATCAATGCCAATCGAGGCCAGAAAGAGATAGATTCTGAGTAATATCGGCATAGCTTTATAACGAAAAGGGCGAGATATCCACGATTAGTCGAGGAACGTAGCGTGAATCTCGAAACGGATCAAATCTATATCGATTAATCAGTTGTTAATAAGATTTCCTACTGTAATTAGAAGTATAACTCAATTAGGACTCCTCTACTATATAAAGAGGAATTCCATTCATTTGTAAGGGACATCTCACTGAGAAAAATATATACAATCGTTTCTTTCTCGCTATTCACTTTACTTACTGTTCATCTGAGTTGCTCATCCTTTACTGTTCTTACAATATCACCTCGAGGTTATTTTAATTTGAGGTCGAGGTTTTGCTTGTGCAATGGTTCTCGTTTATCAATTGGTATTGGACGAAATCACATATTTTTAAAATAATAATATAAGTTTAATTGTTATCCGAATTTTAGGGTAAACACTATGGCAGATGTATGTCTAAATCGGAAGTCAAACAAAGTTTTATGCTCCATTAAGTTCGAGATTGGACATTAATGTATTCTCTTTATTAAAATTGCCAAGGAGCTATGTTAATAGTAGTATTTGTTTTTCAATTCAATAAAACCAATGTTGCTTATGTTCGATGGATAAGTTAACTGGTAGTGCTATACGATCTATCATTCTCTATTGGAACATTCAATGCTGACCTAATAAAATAGGGAAATCAATCAGTTTGCTCTTATATTATTCGAAATTCAGCATCCGTTTATACTTGCTATATATGTGTGTCTAATGAAAAGTCTCGTTTTTGCTCGTAATTCCTAATAGAGTTCCAATGTGAAAGAAATTTTGAACATGCACCCATTTTACGTTGGAGCGTTGTTTATATCATAATCATTTGGGGTAGTTGCACCTCACTTATGTCATCTATATGACTACAAAGCTAAATAAGAATGACTTCTACAATTTACAACCTGTTGATCCACCAAATATGCATCAATATATTTTTATTAAATACGTTTATTAGCCTTAAATTTTGAGTCTTCTCTTGTAGCAAAATCAGTTTAAAACCCACAGTAAATGCAAATCTTTGTTAGCTAAGTTTTCTTTTATCCGTAAACTGTTGGTTTTCCTGCAATAGAACGCAACCAGCCTGGAACCCAGCCCTAGCCAGTTATAAACACTCACATTTCTCTCTTACACAATTGAATGGCCTATTTCAAATTTGTCTGTCAATTCAGTGAGGCATAATTCAACTAACACGCACAATTCTTGCTGCAATTAGCAACGAATTAATGCACAATCGTTATCACTTTTTTTTTTGTATTTTCTTTAACATATATAAATTTCCATTCCCCACCAAACCTTCAAAAAAAGAAAAAAAGTAAAAGAAATTAGTAGTAGTAATAAAGAAATGAATTGGTGTTCCCTTCAATTGGGCACCAATAGCAGTATCAACTACTAATATACTTGCATAAATTTGGCTTCATTCTCTATCTAACATTGTTGGTTACAGATGGTTTTGCATCGGTGTCTAAAATGGATAACAAGACAACAATTTTGCCAAAGATCTAACAAACACCATTCACTTATTAAGCACATCTAAAACTCTGGCTTTATGATGCTGACTCACTTCCAAAGACAAACGAAGTCAAGATTTAAATTATATGAGTTCAAATTTTAATAAATATTATATATAAATTTGTATTCCGCTATCAAAATTAATGGGTTCATATGAACCTGGTGCTATAAGACTGCATCCGCCTCTGATGCATGGTCCCTTGTGGCCAAAATAATGCAAAAATGCCAAGATACAAGTAGCAATTAAAACGAGTAAATTTCATGGGTGATCATTTAACTTTGTGTTCATTACACAAAAGTCATTTTTCTTCTTTTTGTTACGTAAAAATCATTCAAATTTGTGTTCATTACCCAAAAGTCATTTTTTTTCTTTTGTTACACAAAAATTATTTTACCTTGCCCTATTTATCACAAAAGTCACCTTGGCCATATTTTATAATACTTTTACTTGAAAAGTCTATTATGTCCTTGACATTATAAATTCTCTCATTTATGTATAATACCTTTTATATTATACACTATATAATATGTTTTTACTAGGTATTTTACTTATAATTAAAATAACTTTAAATTATTTTATTTAATATTTTTATAATATATCCATACATTTAATTATTTTCATGGCACTCAATTTGTTTAATCATATTCAAACATGAACATGTTTTAAATAAAAATAATAATAAAAAATTATTTATTTTTAATATTTATTTAAAATAATAAAATCAAATTTGTTTAACAAATGATAATTTTTTTATAGTCAATAAAAAATTTAAAAGAAGTTTCAAAGATATTTGTGTTTACTATTAAATTTTTTAAAGCTTTATCTGTTCATATTACTTATTTAAAAGTATTAATGTGATGTGTTAGTTTGCTAAATGTGGGTATTTTCTTTTTTAATTTAATGGGTATGGCTTGGCTGATTAAATAATGAGCTTTATTTTTTAAATTTTCATTAAACATGATTAAGAACGTGGACTTGAGATTTGTTCACGGTAATGTTACAGAAAAAATTAATTGCTACTTATATATCTTGAAAATTGATATTAAGAAAAAAATTAAATGTACGAATATATTATAAAAATAACAAATAAAATAATATTAAGTTATTTTAATTATAAGTAAAATATATGAGTAAAAGTATATTATATGGCATATAGTATAGAAGGTATTACATAAATGGAAGGATTCAGGGGCGGAGGTAGAGTGTGGGAAACGGGTTCGTCCGAACTCAGTAGCTATGTTTAGACCATGTATTTGTCTCAAGAAATCCATCGAATATGTACAACTTGTTAATTTAGAACCCAATAACTTCAAAGGATTACAATTCCGAACTCATAAGGTGAATCTCGTCTCCGCCTCTAGACGGATTTATAATGTCAAGGCATGATAGACTTTTCAAGTAAACTATTTGCAAAATCTGGTCAAAGTGATTATTGTGATAATTTGAAACATAGTAAAATGATTTTTGTGTAACAAAAGAAAGAAAAGTGACTTTTGGGTAATGAACACAAATTTAAATGACTTTTACATAACAAAAAAAAAAAACTTTTGAATAATGAACACAAATTTAAATGATCATCCATAAAATTTACTCCAATTAAAATCACTGGTATCTGAAGAAACTTTGATATGTATGTCACATGTAGAGTCGTTTACATATGGATCTTCTTCTCACCAATAATCACCACAACCAGCCTATTCCTAAATTAGGCATACATCTTCGGATGCTTACTGCCTATTGGGCAGTTCGATACATTAAGTTTTTATTATGTGCGGGATTCGAGAAAGGGTTGAATTACAAGGGTCTTTTGTATGCAGTCTTATTCTGCATTTCTGCAAGAGGTTATTTTCACGGCTTGAACCCCTAACCTCTTGATCACATGATAGCAACTTTACCGGTTATACCAAGGCTACTAATACTATATCTCTAGTTTAAAAGTTTGAGCTTTCTGTATTGTTATCTCAGACCGTCTAATTAATACAGAGTGTTCAATTGATGCTGTTGTTAAACCAATGTTGAGCTAATCATATACACCATGGAACATAGGAAAAGATGTAATGCAATTGACATTTGACAGTCACGTCAGCTGTGGATACAGACGAGGTTAATTATAAGGGACGGAGTCGTAAACTATGAGCTACGATTACACTAAGGGGTTATTTAGTATATGCGATAAGAATAATAATTCTCGAAAAAAGTTTGGCATTAATTTTTCCCATATTTAATTTGGGGTATAACTAATCTCGGAATAACCTTTACACTAAAATGATGAAATTAGTTATCCCATCTAAACACTAAAATAACTAATTCCATGATGTATTCCATCCCATGAGATATCTTATAATATTCCATGATTGTACCAAACGATCCTTACGAATTTGGTGTATGAAATGTTTTAGAAAGCAAAAAAGAAGCAATAAATGTTTGTCATAATCAAATAATTTTGTCTGCAATAGCTCAACCAGCGCTATGTTTTTGCTTCACTACAGTACATATCAGGATATTCTGGAACTTGAGATCAACAACATTTCATGTGTGACGAGTTGACCGGTTATTTCGGGAATTTAAGCTTTGTACGGTGGTGTAAAGTCATAAACAGCTTCACATTGTGTATATCGACCTACGTACATGGTTAGATTTAGTTACCGGGTAATTCAGAGTCGAATTGGAAGAAAAATTTCAGTTTTGGAAGCTTAAGTGATGAAAGTTGATCGGAGGTTTGACTTTTGTGTAGATGGCCTCGGAATGAGTTTTGGTTAATGTCAACGGCTTCGTGTGGCGATTTTGGACTTAGGCGCGTGTCCGGAATTGGTTTTGGAGGTCCGTAGAGTGATTTGAGGTAATTTGGCGAAAGTTAGAATTTCGACGATTTCGGCCAATAGGTGAAATTTTGATATCGGGCTCGGAATGGAATTACGGAAGTTGAAATAGGTTCGTAGTGTCATTTGTGACGTGTGTGCAAAATTTCAGGTCATTTGGTCGTGGTTTGGCAAGTTTCGGCATCGTTGGCGTATTTTGGAAGTTTAGAAGTTCGTAGGCTTGAATCTGAGGTTGATTCGGTGTTTTGGTGTTGTTTCGGGTTTTCCGAAGGTTCGAGTAAGTTCGGATAGTGATATATGACTTGTGGGAATTGTTGGTTGAGGTCCCGAGAAGCTCGGGTGAGTTTCGGATAGGTATGGGTTGTGTTGCGCTCATTTTTTATGTTTCAGCGTCATTTCTTCAAGCATAATTGGTACCAAATTAAGCAAATGAGCTCCAATTTCTGTTTTGATTGAAGCATTAGATTCGTATCATAATTACGGAGATATAGCAAAAAGAATCGTCGAATTTGGACATCGTATGAGGAAGTTATGCTCATTTTAGTGTCGGAGAAGAGAACTGGTGCTGGTGTTTCGCAGGTGCGAAGTTGGGTCCGCACCCGCGGAGCCGCAGGTGCACAAAATGGCCCGCAAGTGCAGAATTGACAGCTGAAAATGCGCAGGTGCGGGTATTTTGATCGCACCTGTAAAAATCTATGAGTATAGAAAAATCAGACCGCGTCATTTTAGTATTTTGAGCATATCTTGAGTTCTAGTGCTCCGATTGAGGTGATTTTTGCTGCGTTCTTCTCGTCTTTTCATCGGGGTAAGTATCTAAGTATTATTTTTTCATTTTAATATGATTACAGAAGTTCATTTTTTTGAATTAATCCATATTTTGATTGGAGAATTGAGATTTTTATCCAAAATTTTCTAAAAAGAATAATTGGGTTTGAACATTGATTTGGCATTGGAATTTGATGAAATTAGTATGGTTGGACTCATAATTGAATGTGTGTTCGGAATTTATAAATTTTTTCGTGTTCCGAGGTGCGGGCTCGGGGGTCGACTTTTGGGTCGATTTTTATATTTTTGTAAAGATTGAAACTTTATTATTCGGAATAGTTGCTTACACGTTGTATGTGTATTTTGAAGTTGTTTTAGTTGATTGTGAACCGTCCGGAGGTCTTTTTCGCCCGAGCAGTCTATTTTTGAGTATCAGGTTGTCGTCTTTGAGGTCTACTTTTGGAGAAAACATGTTATTCAAAGGAAACTCTTTCATACTAAAATGATGTTTATTTGCAAAAGTTTTTCATATGAACTGTTGTTTAAAGATTTCCACCAGTATATGGATTTTAGTGGCTAAGGCCCGATGTGAACAACCCAATGTAGAGTTGAGTTAATGGTGTTCTCTATTGTATTGTGTTTCCTTTTGGTTTAGCTTGTTTTGTTGTCCATCTTTCTGGGTAATTTTGTGTTGTTTCGTGATTGATTTTAGTAATTTCCTTTCGCTTTATATTGTCATTGATGTGGATTATTCCGTGAAGTCTTAGATAGATGCAACGTTCGGTCATTTCTATATTCATGTTATTTATTTTGTAGACAAGTGGTGTCTTGACTAGTCCTCGTCACTACTCCACCGAGGTTAGTCTTGATACTTACTAGGCACCGCTGTGGTGTGCTCATACTACACTTCTGCACATTTTGTGTGCAGATCCAAGTATATATTGTAGTAGCTGTTGATACCTAATTTTTCCTCAAATTATTTTCAAACTTGCATATAAGCCCTAAAAATTACTCTTTGTAATAATGGGTGTTTTTCCCTATTTTTTCATATTTTTACTAAATTATTTTCCTATTTATTTTAATATTTCATATTTAAATAATTCATAAATTATGCTAGAAATGATTTTAAAATATTTCCCAGCTCAGTATGTTATTTATAATCATTATTTATCCAGTAAAATTTAATTAATTCATAAATTAGCCAATTGGGTCTCATTTAATTTCAATTACAACGATTTTACAATTATAGCCCAATTGAATACTTCGTGTTGTTTTAATTCGAAACTTATGCATTCTTTAAATTTTATATTATTTAATTACTGTAATTTCGCCTACTTAAACTTAATTTCATTTTTATACAATTATTTTTATTAATTATTTATCTATCTTTATGAGTATTTAACAATTAGCCACCTTTTATTTAAAACATAAGCCAAAATTATACCCAACCCATCTGATTTCATTAACCCAATTAACCAGCCCAAACCCCAATTAAAATACCCGACACAGTCTTTAATTAACCCGGCCCAACCCCTAATTAATCTGAGCCGTTGATCAAATTAGATCAACGGCCCAGATTACACTTACCTAATTTAATTCGAACCGCCCTCCCAACTGACCCCTCACTCTTCACCTACCACTCATCTCTCTCTCTCTCTAGTCTCTAGAGACTTCTGTCTCTTTGTCTCTGATGGAACTCCACCGCCTTCCTCTGGCCGTCTCCGGCCACCATCCTTTCAACCACGAGCCTCCATGAGTCTCCTTCATCTAGCTCGTCCTCTCTCTGAAGCCCTCGAGGGCCTAGGCTATGCTGACTTGCACCTAGGGCTCCTGCTTTGGTTGTTATTGGCCTCTCCGATGGGGTTGGGACATAGCCACACCATATCCATTACGATCCGTGGGTATTACAACAAGTTTTCCGGTTATATTCGATTCTCTTTGAAACCCTAATTTTTGCCTAAACCTCTCAGGTCTATGGTGTTTTCAATCGATTCAAGCATGTCTCTTTATGTTTTACATTGTTCTTGACTCGGACTTTAAGAATCATTAGTTTTTAAACGGTTTCACTTCCCTTTTTAAAACTAGGGTTTCTTAGAACTTTTTTATGCTTGTCTAAACTAAGTTTCTCTTTGCATTTAAGTCGTTTCTTTGCATATCATGACTGATTCTATGATCTTACTAGCTTTTTATATCGCTTATGTTAACAACCCTAATTTTTCTAGATTTCTTCGTTTGATTCTGTGTATTAGCATGAATGCTCGTTTCTTGTTTAAGTTGTTGTGATTATCTGCCTAACTTATATCACCACTATGTGCTTATGTCCATCTTGATTGTTCAGACTTGCCTCTTTCTATCAATGTTTGCTATGTCTGGTTATTCTTGTCTATTTATATGATGAATATAGAATTATGACTCTTTCTTTGATTGATTTTAGATTCCATACTTTGGGGTTTTGATTGATAAATTTTTCTTTAAACCCTCAATTTCTACCTCTTCTATTCAAATTAATTGATTCACTTAACTCGTTTGATGTGGTACTTTATACTTACTGGTTATTTTCTTAATTGGAATGTTTTGAACTTAGCCCTAATTGTTTACCCTATACTTAATGAACTATGATTCCTTCCTTACTAGTCATGTACTAATTTTTTATTACCTTATATGTTATTGGTTTTACCGTTTGGGTTTAGAAATCTCTTAACTTAAGGGAACAAATGTCTTGATTTCCTGGTTAATTGATTTCGAGTTCCTTGATTACCATGCTACTTTGATTCTTTCCTTATTAGTCTCGTACTAACTTCTATTTACCTTATATGCTATGTGTTTTACTGTTTGTATTTTTAAATCCCTTGACTTAAGGGAATCGTGTCTTAATTTCTCACACTGATTGATTCTGACTTCGTTTATTACCATGCCTTTTTGATTCTTACCATATTTTGCTATACGTTTTCAACTATAAAAGTCCTAGCTTTTCACAAACACAGAGAGACTGATTTTGAGAGCACAAACACACATACATTGCTCTGAATTTTTTTGTGCTTTCATACCTCTTATTTCTCTTTGCATCTATTATTGACTACTCAGTCGGATGAAAGCCAAGACTGAGTAATCCCCACTGCTTTTTGTGCTTCTGCATACTGCTTGCACACTATTGTTCTCTGCTGCTCTCTTTGCTATGCATACTGCTGTTGTTGTGCTATCTCTTACACTTTGTTGTTCTCTATTCTCTGACTGGTATGTTTTCTGATTTAGCTTTATAGCACCTATACACAATATGCTCCAGTTCTTGTTTATTTACTTACTATTCCTTATGTGTTTTATCCTATGGTTCTACTGTCTACCATGTAACTAGATTAACCCCTATCATGTCTTCCCCTTTTGCCAAGTCTGAATATGTATCTTCTTTTCCATATGGTTCCCTGTAATTATGTAATTAGCATGCCCCCTTACTATTTTTCCCTTCCCTTTAGTTTGATATGTCTCCAGCATGCTTATGTGTTTATAGGTTGATATTTCTTGCCTTGACTTGATTGTGGTTACTTGTTCTCACCTTCTGTTTAACTCTATATGCTGTAAATCTGCCTCTCCTGTTACTTGTATATTCTGCAATCCCGATCCTATTAATCTATGCTATTATGTGACAACTATTTGGTAACTATGTGATAACTGTAATTCTGCCTCACTCTAATGTTTAATGTTATCTGTCCCCAATCCCTTACCCATGTTTGTGTTTGCTCTTTCATGAGTCCTTTTGCCTATTGGTTACAGTTGTACTGCTTCTCTTTTAAAACTCCTTTACTACTGTTCTTAAAGTTATTTCTCAAAATGTTGTTGTTTTAAAACTACTCTTTTCAAACTCCAATTCTCTTTTAAAACTCCAAGCACTTCCCACTACTCTTAGATTCTAGGTTCTGCTCCCTTCTTGTGAGCACTGCCTTGGGTGCCTCTGAGTACCCATTGAACTCTCTGGTAATTCCACACTGCACTTGCTAAACTTTGGTTACTATGTTTGGGTGTTGGTATTGGCCAGGGACCCATTGGGGCCCTAGGGAGCTTTGCCGCACCTAGACCATGTTGGGGCTGTGAAACTCGAAAGGATTGAGGTTGGGAGATATGGGCCTGATTGAAGGCTCCCTATAGAAGTAGCTTCTTATTTTCCTTTCAGTAACGTAATTTATTATCCCTGGTTTGTAATAATCTGTAAATAAATATTTGGGGCTGGATAGTGAATATGGGAAGGGACTATGCATGTTTAATATAGTATGGGTAGAAATCATGATCATAGGATTTACTTTACCTATGTGTGCAATAGTATCATTCTTAGGACATGCATACCATGCATTAGAAACCATGTTTAGGTTGTTTACTTCAGCATCTCTACTATTCTCATGTTTATTTTAGAAATCCTGCTCACAGCTAATAACCATAATAAAATTGATGTGATGTTACTGCTTCTGCATTTGCATCTAGAAATCATGATTCAGGACTCATAATCAATGTGTGCATAATCAGTATATATGCGGACGCTTAGGCAAACCTTAGGCCTAATACTTATTAAAACCAAAATCAACTGTTTATGTCTTGCCTGTATTAAAAATGATCCTTAGAACTAATCAGTCTCTTCTGAAAACCTTAGAACTTTGTTGCTTGTTACTACCCTTAACTCATTCTTTGCCTAGAACTGCTGGATTTTCAAAATATTTACTCTTTTTTCTGAAATACGTACAAATCATTCTGTTTATTTAAATCCCTGCTCTACTTTCAAATTACTGGTTTCTAAAGTTATTCACTCACTCCCTTTTTACTAAAATTCATTTAAACTGCTGACTCCTGCTCTGTTTTTAAACTACTAGATTTCCAAAATAAGTCACTCCTGTTTGAAAGTACTCTGCTTTATTTAAAATCTTGCATTACTTCTGATTACCGATTTTCTAAAAAGTTATTCGTCTCTTTTTATTAAAGACTTCTAAACTGCTACGCATCTTTCAATTCCTAGTATTGTCTTTAAATTACTATAGTTTTAATCAATCACTCTTCTCAAAACTATTATGTCCTTTTAAACTTCCTGCTTTATTACCGAGTTTCAAGAAACCCAAAACCTACTGTTTTCCACTCAAATCTCCTGCTTTAAGTTCTGATTTTGAGACCTTTGTTGTTTTTGAGACGTGTTATTTATGTGTTTACTTGAGGAGGTATCTGTGAGCCTCTTATCTGCTCTTTATGTGCGGCCATACTTGTAGTCCTAAGTGTTTTATATTTCTCTTAGAATTTTATCCTTTAAACCTAGGGGTTCAACCTAGTACTCACCTTGTAGGATTAGTAGTCCTAAACACCCTCAAGGACTTATTGTCACACTCCTTTTCTACCCCCCAAAAGATATATGTGTGTTATGGGGTTAAAGGGTTTTTTTTCAATTAAA
>ML355091.1:0-10043 GCA_005239505.1 Nicotiana paniculata
TCTGTGGAAGGATCAACGGGTTATGCCGTTGTCAAGAAAGGGATCACCAGGTTATGCCGGTGTATGGAAAGGTCAACAGGTTATGCTGTCGCTTGAGAAAGAGATCACTAGGTTATGCCAGTGTCTGGAAGATGATCAACAGGTTATGCTGTTTTAAGTAAGATCACCGGGTTATGCCGGTCTCTGGGGAGGTCAACAGGTTATGTTGTTGCCTGAAACAAAAAGATCACTGGGTTATGCCAGTTTCTGAAGATGATCAACAGGTTATGTTGTTGTCAGGAGGATCACCAGGTTATGCCGGTGTCCAGGGAGGTCAACAGGTTATGTTGTTGCCTTAAAAAAAGAGATCACTGGGTTATGCCAGTGTCTGAAGTGATCAACAGGTTATGTTGTTGTCAGGAGGATCACCGAGTTATGCCGGTGTCCGGGGAGGTCAACAGGTTATGCCGTTGCCTGAAAAAGAGATCACTGGGTTATGCCAGTGTCTGAAATGATCAACAGGTTATGCTGTTGTCAGAAGGATCACCGGGTTATGCCGCTGTCCGGGAGGTCAACAGGTTAAGCTGTTGCCTGAAAAAAAAAGAGATCACCGGGTTATGCCAGTGTCTGAAGTGATCAACAGGTTATGCTGTTGTCAGGAGGATCACCGGGTTATGCCGGTGTCCGAGAGGTCAACAGGTTATACTGTTGCCTGAAAAAGAGATCACTGGGTTGTGCCAGCGTCTAGAAGTGATCAACAGGTTATGCTATTGTCAGAAGGATCACCGGGTTATGTCGGTGTCCGAAGGTCAACAGGTTATGCAGTTGCCTGAAAAAGAGATCACTGGGTTATGCCAGCGTCTGAAATGATCAACAGGTTATGTTGTTGTCAGGAGGATCACCAGGTTATGTCGGTGTCCAGGGAGGTCAACAGGTTATGCTGTTGCCTGAAAAAAAGAGATCACTGGGTTATGCCAGTGTCTGAAGATGATCAAGAGGTTATGTTGTTGTCAGGAGGATCACCAGGTTATGTCGGTGTCCAGGGAGGTCAACAGGTTATGCTGTTGCCTGAAAAAAAGAGATCACTGGGTTATGCCAGTGTCTGAAGTGATCAACAGGTTATGCTGTTGTCAGAAGGATCACCGGGTTATGCCGGTGTCCGGGAGGTCAACAGGTTATGTTGTTGCCTGAAAAAGAGATCACTGGGTTATGCCAGTGTCTGAAGTGACCAACAGGTTATGCTGTTTTTAGAAGGATCACCGGGTTATGCCGGTGTCAGGGAGGTCAACAAGTTATGCTGTTGCCTGAAAAAGAGATCACTGGGTTATGCCAGTGTCTGGAAGTGATCAACAGGTTATGCTGTTGTCAGAAGGATCACCGGGTTATGCCGGTGTCCGGGAGGTCAACAGGTTATGCTGTTGCCTGAAAAAGTGATCACTGGGTTATGCCAGTGTCTGGAAGTGATCAACATGTTATGCTGTTGTCAAGAGGGTCACCGGGTTATGCCGGTGTCCGGGAAGGTCAACAGGTTATGCTGTTGCCTGAAAAAGGAGAGATCCTCAGGTTATGCCTGTGTCTGCTTTGGTGTGGGACCCTATGTTGGCATTAACTGAGGACTGGGATATCCTTGGTTGGAAAATGTTTGGCCAAGGGTTGAAAATCCTGTGCTACTTTTAGGGTCGCATCACATTCAACTTTATTATTTTTTTTATATATGTGGGAAAAGATCTTTGGAGGAAACTTCCCTTTCTTTGGAGTCAATGCTGCAGAGTTCCTTATATCTCTTGCGCGATTCCTTTTTATTGCATCTGCCTTTTGCACGGTTGCTTTTGCACCTGTTTCCTATTTCAAGCAAAGTACAATTTGTTAGTTTGAAACGGTGGTCGGTTTTGTGGCCTTGATTTTCAGCTGCTTGATCTCAGTTCTTTTGATGAAGATCTCAACCACTTGCTTGCTTGTTCGCTTGCTGGGGATTGGGTTTCCTCTCTAATCCCGGGGCCTTGGCTTTCCAGATTTTACCATGGTGATCGGTCACGTGGGACCCAACATTTTATTTTGCCTTTATAGGCTTTTCACTTGCTTTTTCTTTTGGATTTTCGGAGTATTGGGGAGGAGTTTTGGCCCCTAAAATTCTGCAGCGACGGTTAGTCGTGTGGGATTTAACCTTTCCAACTTTATTTCGCCTTTATTGGCTTTTCATTCCTGACTTCTCTTCCAACTGTAACTTTAGGTCATTTGGAATATTTCGGCTTTTCAAACCNGAAGCTGGGTTCCTCTTGCATATCATCCCGTGTCAAATGAGAGACCTGTAAATTAGTCTTGCCATCTTTTCTTTTCCTTAGTTTCGGGACAGAGTTAGACCGAAAGGGATTTTAAAAGAAAAATACACGGCCGAATGGATAACGAATTTAAACGAAAGGGTTCCCTTTCGGGGAAAGGACTTATCTGGAGTGCATGCAGGCTTCAATAAACATGACATGCCCTTTGGACTGGATGCCTGATCCGTGTAAACTGTCCGACTCTAAGAAATTCATCACAACTATCACCTCGAGATCTAGAAACCTTGCCCCGGACTNAATTTCTCTACTCACCGTCGCCTTACAGTGCCCGTGTGGGTTTTCACCGATAAGACTCTCTCATTTTAATTTCTCTCATTTCTTGTATCTGCTCAGAACAAACTTTATTTTCCAATTTTGGACAGCTATTGCCTATTGATCGGAAGGACTTGAACAGGGTTTTTGGTGAAAAGAATTTGGATTGAGCTACAGCTTTGGAACCTTTCATGTGAAAACGTCGCTGATCATAGCATTTGCCCCAGCTTAAACTCTTGGGGAAAGGTGAAATTTTTGTTTTGGTGTGACTGAACCCCAGGGAGAGGTTGCCTACGTATCCTTTCGGAATCAAGTCGAACGTAGTTCAGGAAAAATCTTGTTTTTGTTCTGTTTTTCCTCTGTTTTGTTTTGTTTTCTCTTTCTTTTTCTTCCTTGTTATTTTTTTTTTCATTTCATCATCATTTTTTGCTTCTTTTTCCTCTTCTTTTTTTTTATTTTTCAATCAATCACTTTTTTTTTTGTTTTTTTTTTGTTTTCCAATAACACTTTCGGGTTCCAAAGAGGGTAATCAAAGAAGAGTAACCGGCTCAAAGGGTTGGCAAAATGGGTAATAGTGTTTGGGTTGCGAGAATGAAAGCCCTCGTCATCCCAACCGGAGAACATTTAATGCTATATGGAGGATCAAACATAGTACCTTTTGACTGCACCTACATTGACAGTTGTTTCAGGGACATTTTCTTCGATGTACCCCAAGTACAAACACACGTTTTTGGCAGTACTCTCGTAGTAATGTATGGACCTTTCCATTCTGAACCAATTTTCCTTTGGCTGTTCCGATTCATTGTTTTATTTCCTTGACCGAACTTTATTTTCAATCGGATTCTTGATTCATCATTTCGAAGTCTGACAACGTTTTAGGATCTTTTGACTACATCTGCGTTGATGTTTCAGGGACATTTCCTTTGATGTACCCCAAGTACAAACGCACTCTTTCGGAAGTACTCTTGTAGTAATGTATGGATCTTTCCAATCTGAACCAATTTTCCTTTGGCTGTTCCGATTTATTGTTTTATTTTCTTGACCTAACTTCATTTGCATTCTGATTATTGATTCATTATTTCGGAGTCTGACAGCGTTTTAAGATCCGATCATGAAGTCTGCAAGCATGTCATGTTGTTGAAATCTGCATTTAAATAGAACTGAAAGTAGAGTAAGAAAGAGACAAGATTAAGAAAAGAGACATTCTTGGAAAAAAAATATTAATTCCATTTGATTTTTTTTTTGTTTTTTTTTTATTTTGATGATTTTTTTTAGATAGAAGGGTTTACATCGGAAAGTAAGACAATAAAGTAAAACATCCGGATCACACCCTGGGATAATCCGGATGCAGAAAGGATAGCAAGATTGACTACCGAGACTCCCACTTGATGGGGGAACTTTCAGGCTTGGCGACCATTTTTTGGCTTTTCTTCTGTCTCGGCAATGGCTTCAATGGCCTTCAGTGCCGAATCAAGTTCTTTATCTTCACAAATCATTCCGACCACCGGCCCAGTGTGAGCAGGCAGGGGATTGTTCATCATATTGGGGTCATCTTCATCCCTAAGCACTATTGCCTGGACCTCGATGAGATCTTCCACTGCTTGTTTGAGAGTCCACCAATATTCAGTGTCGTGCCCCACGGCTCCAGAGTGGTATTCACATTTAGCATCATCCCGGTGCGAGGGGGACTCGGGGGTTCGGTCGGTTTGGGGCCACTGGCTGCAACAGACCTATCCTGACCAACTTTTGGAGCAAGTTAGAGTAGGATTCACCAATAGGGGTGAACTGATTCTTTTTGAAAGGCTTTGTTGGGCGAGGGTTGTATTGGGAAACATTTGATTGGGGATTATATGGAGCTTGGTAAAGATGGGCATTTCCGGGAAGTGGAGCTCGATTTTGGGTATAATTTTGTGGCTGTGTGTNGCTAGTAGGAAGACCATAACCATTTCTGCTTCATCCATTGGAGGTTTTACCCTGGCAGTTTGCTCACGCCATTTGACAGCATATTCGCGAAAGCTTTCCGCAGTTTTCTTTTTCAAATTAGACAAAGAGTTCCTGTCGGGAGAGATGTCTACATTATACTGGAACTGGCGAACAAAGTCTCGGGCGAAATCGTCCCACATATTCCAATGCGTAATTTCTTGATCCATATACCATTCAGAAGCGATCCCGGTAAGGCTTTCTCAGAAATAGGCCATCAGCAACTCTTCTTTTCCATCAGCATCTCTCAGCTGGTTACAATATCGTTTCAAGTGATCCATCGGGTCTCCGTGCCCGTCGTATTTTTCAAACTTTGGCGTCTTGAAACCAACTGGCAGGTGAACATGTGGAAACATGCATAAATCATAGTAGGAGAGACTCTTCTGACCACTCAAACCCTGTATGTTCTTTAAGCTTTGCTCTAAACTTCTCATCTTCCGAGCCATTTCTTCTTGCTTGGGGTTTCTCATTGTTTTTTGCTGACCCATGGGAGACTCATATTGCGAGTGTTGAGGGTAAGAGTTTGGCTTGGACACTGTTGGATGTGCTATGGTGAAGATTGGTGGCACATCGAACATTGTTGGCGGTGCCCTTGAATACGGCGCCTGGGGGTGATCTGCAGAAGGCATTCCGGGGCCATTTAATGGCATTAGAGTGTGCCCACAAGGGATGAGTGGGTTGGGCACAAGGATGTTCGAAAGCCCATCTGAACCGAGAATCAGCTCAGGAAAACCAGGGATTACACTTGGCGGTTCCCTGCCGTTAGACCAGGCGTCCCACATCTCCAACATGCGGTGACGCAACATTCTGTTTTCTTCAGCAGTTGTTGATTCCGGCTACGGAATAGCCGATGACGGGCTATCCTCAGGACCGATAATTGGCATATTACCGACGGAGGCCATCTCTACCTTTGGACCTTGTGAAGGATGGGAAACCGGACTACCAACAAAACCAACCACCAAAACCTGGCTAATTTGCACACCAAACAACCTTGTTAGTTTTTGAGACATTTAACATATAGGAAATCGCATATTGGGATGCAATGCACCTAACAGTTAAACGCTTCTACAATGTGTTAGACGGTTGCATGTTTCATCCCGACATTTAGATGTCCCTTTCCAATTTTATCTCTTTTTTTTTTGAATTTTCCATATCTCGATTTCTTTTCCTTTCTCTTTTTGTTATTTTCGTCTTTATTTTTCTCATTTATTTTTTCACTCTTCTGTTTCTCTTTTTTTTTAATTGATTTTGCTCTTTTCTTTATTTTTCACTCAATTTTTCTTTTTCTTATTTATTTATTTTTTACTCAATTTATTTATGGCTATGATCGAATCCGATGGGGATTGCCTACGTATCATGACACCGCATGAATCAGATCTTCCGTAGTTCGGGAGAAGTGAGAATAAAGTAAATAATCTAACTCTTTATTTTGTTTAATTATTTCGTTTATTTTACTCTCTTTTTTTGGATTTTTTTTTTGAAATGTTTGAAAAAAGGACTTCTAAAAAGCAAGAAAATATTTTGGACTTTTGATTTTTAGTTGGATTTTTGATTTTTTTTCGTTTAGTATTATCAAAGACATTGACTCTTTATAATGTATCTTAAAATTCTGAAGCAACTGAACGAAAGTGTTTTCTTTTCACAAAATTATTACCTATTCAAAGTGACTAGATGATCTAGAATTCATAAACAAAGTACACCAATCAACTCAAAGATATCACACGTAAAGAATATTAATCCTCGGATAAGTGGACTAGGTCTCCACATTTGTAGATCTCATTTGATTCGCATAGAAATGCTGGAAAGGAAAGCTCACCCAACACCAAGGAAGATCAATTAGTGAAAATATACAAAAACTATGACCTCAGAAGCTATTGATTTACATTTTGTACTAACTGCACTACTAAATTCAAATTTTCTAAATCCTTTTGATGCTCCACACGAAGATCTGAAATTTACATCTCTTTAACTGGAGAAACAAAAACTTTTACGCGAATTTAGTTTTTTTTTTTTGAACCCCATTGAAGCTAAATGTTTTAGTTAGACTCCCTGTATGAATCCTTAACTCATTTATGCTGATAGCACATCCTGTAATCTTAACACAATGCAATATATATTCCTGCTAATTAGTCTGGCAAAATAATTAAAGGAGCAAAAATAATTGCTATATAAAAACTTATACAAGCATTTGTCAAATTTAGGGTCAAAAGGGGTAAAGATAATTGCTAAATGAAAGAACTTGTACAAATATCTGTTGACTTCATTTGGATTTTTTCATTCTCCAAATCTCGTGTCTCTATCCTCCAAATTAACTTGGGGATGCACAAGAAATGGACTAAATTGCATGTGGGCACAAATTATCTCACCAGTTATCTAACTACAGCAAATAGTGTATTTAACTATTTAATATAAAATCTGTCTGCAACTTGTAGAAGTCTTTTCTAAAACTGGACAAATATCCTAAATTGCAAAACAGTCCAAAAGACAAGTACTCCTGCTTAAACTACACAGTAATTATGAGTTGAACAGTGCATACTTTGCTGACAAATTGCTGCTGAAACTGCAGCTCTTTTCCAGCTCAAACAATGTAGAACAACTACCTGGTGAATGTTATGAGCCCTTCACTAAGCCCTATCACAGAGAGTTGGGTGGGGAAAGGTAAATGAACAGGGAAGAAAGGTAAAATCTTCCAACTCCTGCCCTTCATGTTGTGCCCTTCTCAAATAAAAAATGCACAGTGAGGAACAACATTTCCATATCACAGAATAAGACATAATCATGCACACATTAACAGAGTGGAAAGCAATAGATTTAACAAAGTTTGTTTCCTCACAAGCAAATAAGCACCAAGAATATCAACTGTCAGATTGATGGATTATGTAGCTACAAGTACCTCACTAGTAACTCCTTACAGCAGCTGTTTAGCCGCCTCAATCTGTGCACAACTGGGAGCTCAGGATATGCAAAAAATACTGACAAACTATTGCTCAAACTGATCATAACATAACTGAACTTTGGCTAAAGCAAAACAGTCAACCAAGCAAATTATTTTAGTAGGTTGTTCACACAGGAAACAGAAGAAAGAGCTGCTCAAATACTGCTGAACTGATGCCCAAAACAATGTAGAAATGGCACTTAAACTGTGTAGCATTGCAGCTCAAATATGCAAAAAATTTCAGTTTTCAGTTCATCGGAAAAAATTAACTTAAATCCCAAACTAGAAATAAAACCAAGTTCAATAATTCAAGCCTCTCACTCAACAGTAGACTAAGATGAATGTTCAGTTCAGAAACTTAGGCATCCAACCAAAACTCGACCAAACTACTCAATGAACTCAGCAGAAATCAAACCAGAAATCACCAAAAGTTCACACAAGTATTCAGTTCTTAAGTTAAGAATCAAGCCTAAAACTTGATTAGCTTCTCAAAACCTTTCATCAAATAGGCAGTAGGCAGTAAGAATGCTATTAAATGCTGCCTAAAACAACTGCAAACAATCCTGGTGGAATTCTAGTAGAAACTGAACAAAAGTGCAAGTAGTTTTCTTCAAACCTTTAGAACTACCACACAATTTAGCTAAATAGATGAAACAAGGGATTAGAGCTTCATCAACTCAAACCATATTTTAGCTCAATATTCAGAAAATCGAGCAATAAAGAGCTCGAGTCGAATTCACGGACTCAACTCAGAAAGATCCAGTCGATGTTCAGTAGAAACTCAATTATCTCCAAAATTTCAGAAATCAGAGATGGAGCTCAGTTTTAAACTCAAGGAATTAAACATGTACTTAGAGAAAATCTGAAGCTATGTTCTACAATTCAGTTTAAACTAACTGAAATATTTTTGAGATTTTGAAATATCGTGGAAATAAAAAAAAGTAGAAATTATTTTTGTATTTTGATTTGTCCCTTTTTTTTTCAATGAAGAAATATTTTTGGGCTCTAATACTTTTGTTTTTTATCCTTTATTTGTTTGGAATTTCTTAAGAAAAATATTTTTTTTGGATTTTTGGATTTTTTGTTCTTTTATTATTTTTTTTAATATTGGGGACGGAACCGATGAGGTATGCCTACGTATCTCACATCCGGTGAGAATCAGACCCGCGTAGTTCTGCCAGTTTTGACGGAACCGGGGAATATAACTTTTGAGAATATTCATTTATTTCCTATCTTTTAGATAGAGTTTCGCGATTTCAAATACCTATCTCTCACTCTTGGTTATTTTCTTATTCTCTTTTTGTTTTATTTTCTTTCCTATTCTAGAAGCCGGTCAACATTCATGCCGAAACAAACAAAGGCCAAGTAGCACGTAAGATGCATCAGGAGGGACTTTTATTTTGGGTTCACCTGTCCTAGACGGACCCAGCCCCTGTGTTGAGTCCCCTAAGGCAAATGCACATGATGCAAAAAACGCACTTACTAGGGATCCGACATGAGGTTATGTTATTCTAAGTTTGAATCTTGGGGTTTTGTTCTAGACTAGGCTTACCCGAGCGGACAGCTCGAGCCGAGGTCGGGGCAGCGTACCGGGAATACAGAAGCTTCACCGGCTTTGCAACTTGTCCGTACCCCGTTCTAAAAATTGGATATGACTCTAACAGAAAAGAAGTCACACGAAGTGCAAACTTCCCAGATGTTTTAGAATACTCAGAGAGAAGAGGGTTTCGACACAATTTATATAGAGTTTAGATAATAATAAAGCGGTAAAAGCAGCATTTAGCACATTAGGTTCAAATATGTAAAATAAGATAATAAATCCAAATACAACAGTTATTCTAAGCTCGAATCCTTGAACCCTGAACCAGAGATTCTGGGTTCGATCCCCAGCAGAGTCGCCAGAGCTGTCACACCTCCTTTTTTCCTCCCCCTAATTAATGAAGGGGTAATAAGGGAGTTTTTCCAATTAAAGTGACATTATTCAGATTTGGGATTTATTTTAGTTTCAGAGTCGCCACCCGGATTTTTTACGGTGTTCCGGGACACCATTTATTTATTGAAATCCCAAACCGAGGAAATTTTGACTCTCTTTAAAATGTCGGCGAACCAGAAATCTGTGTAAGTAATTCTGTTAATCCGGGAGAAGGTGTTAGGCACTCCCGAATTCCGTGGTTCTAACACGGTCGCTTAACTATTAATATTTGGCCTAATTATCTAATTATTTACGTATTTTAAACCTATTGTGCATTTTTAGCCTTCTTACTCTTTAGCCGCTTTTTAATATTTATGAAACTATTTTAATACAACTCACGATGACGTGCACTTGTTATATTTGGACACGTTGCAAACCGCGCCACATGAAATGTACCCGCGATTTATAACATGTTTATTTTTATTAGAGTTTAAAGTTGTGGTCGGGTAGCATGAGTTGCAAACCGAGTGTAGATTATGTAATCATGACTATGGTCACGATGATTTAATTGCTTATTTGAAGAAAATTTTCCATAAGTCTTTATTTTTTCTAAGTTATTTGTAATGCTAGTCTAAGTGTGACGGAG
>ML355092.1:0-46213 GCA_005239505.1 Nicotiana paniculata
CCAAGTGTGGTGTGTGTTCCTCCACTTCAATCTTTCAATCCCCTTCAATGATCAATAATCCCCCCCCTCAATATTATGTTTTTGGGTCTATTTATATGTTTAGGATAAACCCTAAACGTGTAGGAGACTTCTATTCCAACCGGGAAACACTTAAAATCTTCAAAACTCGGGATTGACCGGACAAAGGACCCCTGACGTTAGAAGGCTAAGGCCTGGCTAACGCCAGGGTAGTCCCGGGTCACTCCTTTTCGACTCTTGAGCGTATTTTCGACGTTTATGCTCCCATTTAGCTCGGCTTCCGTTTCCAATTCACCTACACATAAAATAAACCCCATTAGGCACATACGACATGTATTTTTATCATTAAAGCACATAAAATGCAAGGTATATAATGCTTAAAATCATGAATTCTAGCCACGCATCAGGCACAACCTTCAGGTTGAACAATATAAATTTCTTCTTCTAAATCACCATTTAGAAAAGCAGTTTTCACATCCATTTGGTGGATAAAAAGCTTACGTATTGAAGTTAAGGCAATTAAAACTCAAATAGAAGAAATTCTAGTTACCCGTGAAAATGTATCAAAATAATCTATATTTTGTTTTTGAGTAAATTATTTTGCTCCTAAACGAGCTGTATATTTATCTAAAGATCCATCAGGATTAAATTTCTTTTTGAAAATCCATTTACAACGAATAGATTTTGTACCAGGAGGTAAATCAGTGTAATGACCCGGCCGATTGTTTTGAGATGTAGATCCCTAATCCCCTATTAACTTTTTATCTCATATCTTATTCTTCTATTGTGGTTTCCGGGAGGGTTCGTGTTGAGTTTTTGAAGCGAATTGAGTCACTTAGTCTCTTATTTGGGAGTTTAAGTTGGAGAAGTCGACTGAATGTCGACTTGTGTGTAACGACTTCAGAATTGAATTTTTATGATTGTGTTAGCTCCATTAGGTGATTTTGACCTTAGGAGTGTGTCCGGAATGTGATTTGGAGGTCCGTAGAAGATTTAGGCTTGAATTGGCGAAAGTTGGATTTTTCGCGATTTTGGTCGACAGTGGAAATTTTGATATCGAGCCAGGAATAGAATTCTGGAAGTGGGACTAGGTTCTTAATGTCAGTTTTTGCTTGTTTGTAAAATTTGAAGTCATTCGGACATGGTTTGATATGTTTCGACGTCGTTTGTAGAATTTGGAAATTTCAAAGTTCATTAAGATTAAATCCGTGTGTAATTCGTGTTTTTGATGTTGTTCGATGTGGTTAGGTTCGACTAAGTTCGTATGGTATTTTAGGATTGGTTGGTATGTCTGGCTGAGATCCCGGGGGCCTCGGGTGAGTTTTGGGTGCTTAATGGACTAGTTTTGGACTTGGAAGAATGGAGAACATTGTCAGTGTTTAGTTGCTGGTTTTCTCTTATGCGATCGCGTAAGAGGAGATACGATCGCGTAGGGTTATTTGAGGGCAGTGGAAATTTGCCTTATGCGTTTGCGAGTGAAGGGATGTGATCGCAAATTTTGGTCAGGTTATGCATCGCGAACGCGTGGGTTAGGCCGCGTTCGCGAAGAAGAAGTGAGGCAGCCGTGGAGTCGAGTGTTGCTCTTCGCAGTCGCGTGAGGTCAATCGCGATCGCGTAAGTCTGAGGAGCTAATGCACCATGTTCGCATGGGGAGTTACGCGTTCGCGTAGAGTAAAAATTAGGATGCGACAAAGTTTTTCTTCGCGATCGCGAGGTTGTTTCCGCGATCGTGATTAAGGAAATAACTGGCAGATTTAAAGTTCAAAATCGAAAGTTTTCAGTTCATAACTCAAAATTTGATTGAGAGCTCGGTAGAAGGTGAAATTTGGAGAGTTTTTCGGAGGAAGTTTTTGGGTAATGATTCATAACTCCTTTATGATTAATTCCCACTAATCTATGCTTAATTTTATCATGTAATATCAGATTTGGGGTGAAAATTTGAGAAAAGTTCTTTTGTCGAATTTTGGGATTTTGATTGAGATTTTGGTACCATATTTCAGTAAATTTCGTATGGTTATACTCGTGAATGAATGGGTGTTCGTAATTTGTGATTTTTACCCTATTCTGAGACGTGGTTCCCGTGAGGCTTTTTGGGCGTCTTCTCTATTTTCTTGCCTTAGCTTCGAATTCATTAGCTAAAATAGTTACTTGTTGATATATTTACGTTATGTAATTGATTTGATTAGATTTGGACCATTCGTAGTTGGATACTCGTGGAAAGAGCGTGGTTTTGGATTGATTTGAGCGTGATTCGAGGTAAGTGGCTTGCCTAACCTTGTGTGGGGAAACTTCCCCTTGGGATTTGGTACTGTTAGATATATGAGCGTCGTGTACGTGAGGTGACGAGTACCTACACTAGATATTTGTTGTAAAACTCCATTTTTCATTAAATCATAGCCTGTTTCTCCATGTTTGAACTACACTAGTATATGTAATTACCTAGTTTAGATTAGGACATCACGCCTACTTGTTTTGACTATCGATTTGAACTCGGTGCAGAATATTTAGTGAAACTCCTATTTTTCTTGGTTTGAACTTAGCCTAAACTGTAAATTTCATTTCCATAACTGTTGTGTTTATTGGTTGAGCTGCATATTTACTTTGTGCCTAAAGACGTATTCCGGGAGATCCCCCAGCACTGCATATTTACTTTGGGACTACAATCGTATTCCGGGAGATCCCATGTACTGCATATTTATTTTGGGACTACAGATGTACTCCAGGAGATCACCCTGTACTGCATATTTTTTTGGGACTATAGACGTATTCCGGGAGATCCCCCTATACTGCATTTTTACTTTGGGACTACGGGACGGTATCCCGGGAGATCCCCTTGTTGGTATTACTATGTTCTGAGCTATATACTATCATTGATTTCTATTCCTGTTGATATTCTGGAATTATTTTACCGCAATATTTCTTCGTGTCTTATTTCGTTATATTTTTACCAGTAGGGACCTGACCTGACCTCAACACTACTTGATCGAGGTTAGGCTTGGCACTTACTGTGTACCATTGCGGTGTACTCATACCCTTTCCTGCACATGTTTTCTATGTGCAGATCCAGGAACGAGCTATCAACCTCGGGTCTAGTGTGTGGTTGCTACTTTAGGAGACTTCAAGGTACTTCTGCTCGCGTTCGCAGACCTTGAAGTCCCCTTCTACCCTCTTGTATAGAAATTTCTCCTATTTTCTTCAAACACTTATGTATAGAGCAGTAGAGACTCTTAGAAGCTTGTGAATGGCAACATTCCGGGTTTTGGGAGTGATGATCACTGTATATGCCGAGTGGAATTGCTTCCGCGTATTTATTTCATCTATTGGATTTTATCTTTATATTTTTCTTTTGTTTCCACAATAATAGGCTTACCCAGTCGTAGAGACTAGGTGCTGTCACAATAGATCACGGTGGGAGAAATTGGGTCGTGACAAGTTGGTATTATAGCTCTAGGTTCACAGGAGTCGTGAGTCATAAGCCGATTTATAAGAGTCTCGCGGATCGGTGCAGAGATGCCCGCACTTATCTTCGGGAGGCAATATGACTGTTAAGAACAATCATACTTCTTGATTTCCTTGCCGTGCGAGTTATTGACATCAAAAAATTCTATTTTTTTTTATTCTATTCTTTCTCACAGATGGTGAGGACCCGTAACGGGAGGATCGACGATCAGGCACCCGAGCCCCCTTCCAGAGCCGCCACAGGCTGGGGTCGGGGTAGAAGATGACCACGCGGTGTAGCTCGAGCACCTGCACGAGCAGCGATAGAGAAGCCCCCAGCAGCTCCAACTGGAGGGCCATCACCGTAGGTTCCTATTGCTGCTCCAGCCTTCCAGGAGACCATGGCTCAATTCATGAGCATGTTCACCACTTTGGGTCAAGCTGGGCTGATTCCGATAATTCCGGCCACATCTCAGGCCGGGGGAGGGGCACAGACCCCCGCAGCCCGCACTCCTGTATAGAGGGTCCAGGTTGATCAGGCCCCAGAGTTTATTCCTATGCCCCAGTGGCTCCAGTTCAGCATGAGACTAGGGTAGATGCTTCTAAGGCAGAGCAGCTCAGACTTGAGAGGTACAAAAAGTACCACCCACCTATTTTCAGCAGACTAGCTGCAGATGATGCTCATGGTTTTCCTGAGGAGTGTCATCGCATCCTACGCAGTATGGGCATAGTGGAGACGAGTGGGGTTTCTTTCACCGCTTTCCAGCTGAGGGGAGCGGCATATTAGTGGTGGCGTGAATATGAGCTGAGTAATCTGGATGAGGCAGCCTCACTTACTTGGACTCAGTTCTCAGATATGTTTTTGCGTGAGTATGTCCCTCAGAGCCCCAGGGATTCTTGGCGCAAGAGTCTGAGCAGCTGCGCCAGGATACTATAACTGTGTTGGAGTATGCTGTCCGTTTCAGTGAGTTCGCTAGACAACCTTTTCAAATATAGAAAAATGTTTATGCCCGTCCTTAATTAGATAGATGATACATTTAGAATTTTAAACACATTAACAATCAAATTATACGTTCGCGTAACTTTGAATGAAAAATAATTCTTTCTAGTGCGTTAAAATACTCTTTTTCTTAAAATTGTGTATAGGTTTACGTAACACAAGTAAAGATTAAAAGGAACACTTGTAGAGATGCCTTTAGGAGCGGATTGTTATCGTAATTACATACATGTTCGCATGACCTGATTTCGATTTCTTTTTACAACCAAAAATATATAATACGCACTTGCACGACTTTGGCTATCTCTTTAAAGGAATCAAGTGTCGTGAATTATGTACACGTCCGTGTGACATGATTTTTGACACATCTGATTTCCACAGGTTTATGCATATGTAACCCGTCTTAAGATAATTCTTAAATACAATTGAATAATAAGTAGAGGTAAAATTTAAAATGCACGTAGGTACTAAAACAAGTTAATAAATAATTTAGGGCCAAGTATAAATCATTAAGAGACCGTGCTTGAACCACGGAATTCAGAAGTTCCTAACACCTTTTCTCGGGTTAACAGAATTTCTTACCCGGTCTTCTGGTTCACAGAATTTTTAAATGGAGTCGAAATTTCCTCAATCTGGGATATTAAAAATAAATGGTGTCTCGGAACACCGTAAAAAATCCGGGTGGCGACTCTGACAAATTCAATAAATAATCCTAAATTTGATTATGTCACTTAAATTGGAAAAACTCCATTATCCCCCCTAGCGGGAAAAAGGAGGTATGACAGCTACAGTCAGAGAGAGGGTTCGCCGCATCATTTAGATTCTGTCATCACATGTATTGTCTTCGTATGTCATAGAGATGCATTGGTATTACTTGACCCAAGCTCTACGTATTCATAGGTGTCATCTTATTTTTCTCCACATTTAGGGGTATCTCGGGATTCTTTGAGTTCCCCTGTTTATGTATCTACTCCTATGGGATATTCTCTTGTTGTGGACCGCATATATCAATCGTGTTTGATTGATCTTAGTGGTTTTGATACCAGAGCCGATTTATTATTGCTCAGTATGGTAGATTTGGATGTTATCTTGGGCATGGACTGGTTTTCGCCCCATTATGCTATTCTTGATTGTCACGCTATGACACTGGCTATGCCAGGCTTACCGCGATTAAAGTGGAGAGGTATCTTAGAGTATGCTCCCCACAGGGTTATTTCATTTCTTAAGGCTCGTCGAATGGTTGAGAAGGGATGTGATGTGTATTTGGCCAATGTGAGAGATGTCAGTATTGATACCTGATCGGCTCCTACCTACACCACTATACAATGGTAAGGCGGGGTCGATGTAGCTTTTACCCGATAGGATCAGGATCGAAATCCACAGGCAGTTAGAATATTGGGGTTGGTTCCTATCCGATTTAGTTATGTATATTGGTTTTAATTAATCTTCTAGTCATAGGTTGGTTTTATTCTACACTAGTTGTATTACTAACTATTACTAAGATTAAGATAAGTATAATATTTTTGGTAAGGGTTTTCTCAATTTATAAGGGACAATAGGGAGGTGACTTACACCTAGGCGAGTATCTAATGTGATCTACTAATTAGAACACACTTGTTGTACCTGGGTTCGTGATATAACCTTACACTCTATTACTCACCCTATACCTCTCGGTAGTTTGGGTGACTTTGCGCGAATTGGCTTTCTCAAGTCCAATTGGGTGTTTCCATAGTGCAAGTGAAATTGGCTCAAGTCGGGTAGTACTATCTCTAGGTTTTACCCTTTAATTGGGGCTATTAATCTCTTGAATTCACCCCAATTCCTTGTTAGCCTATTTTACCTAGACTTGGGTCATCTTTCTCAAGAACAACCCTAGTCAAAAAGGCATGAATTAGTGTTTGCAGCCACTAATTCAATATATAAAGCATGAAACAAGCTAAATATCACTAACCCAATAACAACGAAGCCCTAATATTAAAGACCCATTAGATACCCACACTAGGGTTGGGTCACAACCTTAGCTAATGCGTCTAGCTACTCATATTCAAGGTAGAAATCAAAATATTAGATGAAATTATAGCCATAAATGTTAAATACAAAGATAAAATCTAAGATTATGAGCTAAAGCTACTCTTAAATTACTGAAAAGGGAAAAAGGCTGCTATTTACGAGCTCTACAAAACATAAGATGACCTAAAAATATGAAAAAGAACTATTTATACACAGCTGAAATTACTAGACAAAAATGCCCCTACGGAGGTTCCGCTATCAGCGAAAAAATAAGCGCCCCAACGGATTGACTTTCGCAACCGCGCAATTACAAGCGCGGACCGTGCTTCTTCAAAATTGGACTTCATGTGGCCCCTCTAAACTTTGATTCCTCTCCCAGCGGTATTCTGTCGTTTCAGTGGTAAGAAATAGCGCGACTGTGCAAAATAAGTGCTGATCGCATTCTTGTGTTTTGCCCAAATTAATAGCTCTCTGATTCTTCATTGCCGCTATCAGCGGAATGTTTTCCGTGGCCGCGCCAATGGTTTCCCGACCACGCTTTTGCGACGCTATCAGTGGCCCCAATTGGGTCCAAAATCCAACTGTCTGAACATAGTTCCGCGGCCGCCCTCAGTATTCCGCCTCAGCGGAAAGGCCTACGATGCAGCGCAAAAGTGGCGCTGTCAGCGCTTCTTTTGAGATCATGACTTATGCAAGTTTGGCTCCTTTTTAAGTTTGTTTTGGCCTCTTTGCCTAATTTTGATCCAAAACCTGCATGTAAGCACCTTGAGTTAGTTTTCGAGAATACCTTAACACATTTTTCCCCAAAACCTAAGAAAAAAAGAGTAAATAGTAGGTCAAAATCCCTAGTTATCAACTCCCCCAAACTTAAGATTTTTCTTGTCCTCAAGCAAGCAAGGTAATTCCCACCTCCACAAGAAAAAGAAAGTAGAATCTCAGTTGTTCAAAAGTCACTTCATCAAGCTTCAATTGGGACTAACAATTATCCTTAACACAAATGCATTATTGATACCATTATGCCATGACTTTCCGAGTTCCATAGATCTAATGTGACACAAAAGCTTCAAGAGTTAAGTCAATTCATCAAAGAGATTCTCTCTTTCACGTAGGTCACTGTGGATCCCAGACTATTTCTCCTCTACTCTCCATGAGCTTATTTCACTTTATGGAATGTACTCTCAAAACTGGGATCATCAAGAAGTGCGCTCATCACTCTCAAAAGAATGCCACAAGTTCGGCTCTAAGAACCATAGGCTTGCCTCTCATGTAAATCACCACTAATGTAATCTCACTCAACTTGAAATCCTATAGGGCTTTAACAAGATGTAATGAAGGCTTTTTGGATAAAATTCGGACATAATGAACTATGATTGTGTCATATTTCCTTAAGCACTCCCTTTTCACAATTTGGCTCATGTTTTTCTTGACTCTTTGAGTCATTTTCTTCTTCCTTGGGGGAACTAGAGAGACACATTGTGGCTCTTTCTTCTATTTGACGCTCATTTTTCTCCTTTTCTCATCATTCCAAGCCCTTCAACATTGTTTCATTGAATTCTTTCAACCTTTACTTTTCTTTTTGACATGTTTCTTTTTGGCTTTACATCCTTTTCTTTGCCTTTCCTTTTCATCAATTCTTTTTTTTCTTTGAACCTTTCATCACTTTGAATTTCCTTGTCTCTCCCCCAAACTTATTCTTTTGACTATTGTTCATCATGAATGCTCAGGAAAGATTGAGTTCCAAGAGAGGGTCAATGTAGAATGGATGAAGGCTTGTAATGTGGTTTTTGAACGAAAAAGCTTAGGCTCAAAGGGGTTGACTAAGGATATTATAATGGTAGGCTATGGAAGTATTCAAATTCAAATGGTACCAAGGAGAGCCTATAATCACTTCTCAAGTCGAGCTACACTTAGAATTTCACCAAGAAGAACATTTGGGGCAAATTCTAGACTTGTGGGCACGACACTTGAGATTGTAATTCAAAATCTCACCTCTCAAGCCTCAGGATTGTTAAAGAGAAGAGAGTTGAGGACCCACAACAACCTTATCTTAGATTGAAAACTCACATATGGCTACAATCACCACTTGATGACAGTTCTAGACAACTCAAGATTCTAAGGGTCACAACTAGAGGTAGACTCGTCTACAACTTGTCTCTAACCATGAGGTCAAAGGTAAATATGCGGGTGCCAAGTGAAGCTTACTTAAGTCACATTTATTCATTACTACCGAATAAAAGAAAAAGAAAAACAAAAACAAAAAGAAAAACAAACTCAATCCCTTAAGAAGGTCGTCACACCATCCATCGTAGGGAAGAGACACCCGGTTCACACAAATTCCACCCTTGGAAATGGCATTAAGAAAACCATAGGCTTATTGATCACGAAAAATAAAAAGAAGCTATAAGTTCAAACAGAAACTACTAAAGGAAATAAGAAGCTAAACTATAAAGGAAAATTATAAAAGAAGTTATAAAGTAAATATATGGAAAGTAAAAATGAATATGTACAATAGGAGATTGAGACGAATATACATAAGAGGGAAAAGAACATATACATGAAAAGGAAACATTATGTGCATACCAAATATGAAAAAATACGTAACTAAAGTATGAGGAATGCAAATAAAGAAAAGGAAAATGGTGTTGGGAGTTATTACAAACCAAAAATCATCCAAATGTCTAAATCACCAAATGAGGCCACCCCCAAATAAAAATTAGCATTGCCCTCAATGCTAAATGCAAAAATAGAGTAGGGGAAAATGGTATAAAGTAAAAGAGAACTCCCTAAGGTGCCTATGCCTGCATGGGATTTGGGTATAATGATAGGGTCCTGGGGCTGGGTAGATGTATCTCCCTCGGGCTCCTCCAGATGGATCTCCATATCCTCCGTCTGGGGGATCACCCCTCTCCTCACTGGTGCACTGGTATCCTCATGCTCTGGCATCTGAGATGGCTGCGCTGGCTGCGCTGCAGGGGTAGACACTTCTATGAGTAGATCAAGAGGGATATCTCCCGCTGTATTGAGCTTGGCCACTTCCTTCTTCAGCTCATCCTATCTCTTCTTCATTTTCTTCATCGCCTTAATCAAGGACTTGATTTCCTTCTCATGTGCACCCATGGACTCCAAGATCTTCTTTCGGTTGTCAACTAAGCTCTTCAAAGTTTCCTCCAATGATAGAGGCAACTGGATCTGGGCTGGGGCTGCCTGGTTGCTACGGCAGTGGATAGAGCAGTTAGCTTTGATGAAGCTACCTACAGCCTATTGCTGATACCTGCCAGTGTCTAATTTAACCTCAGAGCAGTCTGAGGGTATGCTGAAGAGGAAGGAATTGAGGTAGGAATAGAGGTAGATGGTCCGGTGGAAGGTTGTGGCATGGCAGTGGAGGACCCCTCAGTAGTAGATGGCTCTGAACCTCTGGGAGCGGTGGCTTTGCTCTTGGCCTTGGGGTTGTCCAGGCCTTTCAAACTGTACTAGGAAAAAGGCAACTTTGGCTTCACCTTAGTGTCATAATCCCTTCCCTCTACTCCATGGTCCTGGAAGTACATAATAAGGAAGTTTGGGAAGGGATATGAATGCTCATTCTTTTGGATCTTCTTGTTGATCACCCTTGCCATGATATTCCCGACATTGATTGGGAACCCTGCCATAATAGCCCCCACAATAAGAGCACGGGAAAGATGCATGTCACTGTCTTGAGTGGTGGGGTCTATCCTTCTGCATACAAATGTTCCCCAACCCTTGTGCCTCGAAACTCAAAGTGTTCCTCAAGATAGGAACCCCTAATGTTAGCCACACTGGAGTAGTGCCGGGAATAGCAATAACGGAGGCCAGCCATGGGTGAGCTAGCTTATCTAGGTCCACCTTCTCTAGATAAAGAGTCTCATCTTCATCATTGAACCCCGTGTAATCATTGAAATCTTGGCCATTGAATAGAACCTTCTTGTTGCGGACTTTGGTCAGGTATGTGCCTTGTTTGATGTGGGCGACATTGACATAGAACTCTTTGACCACAAATTCATTGGCCTCTGGCAAGATTCTAGTGAAGAACTTCCACCCCACCCTCTTGTTGAATTGCCTTTTTACGTTTGGGTTGTGGGGTATAAGATCCCTCTTAATGAAAGCTCTCTCCAATATGAGTGACCTCAGAGGCCACAACTCTCTGAATTTGTGATAAGATTTTTCATTTACGAACCGGTCATGCCAAACTACCAGATTTCGAGACCTTACTAACCCCCCAATCTGAGTATCACGACCCCTACCATCATCTGGGGCATTATCATCACTATCTAACTCCACTGGGGAAGGTGTGGTGGATGGAGCTGTTGCACTGGGGGCCGGAGGAGGTGGAGTCTCACTGAGTCCCAAGCTATCCGAAGATCCAGATAATGAGGTGGACTCATTTATAAGACGTCGAGGTTGGGACTCTGCCTCCTCTTGAGCTGGTCCAGTTTCCCCCTCCAAAATTTCCTGAGAAGGGACATACTCGCTAGTCCATGAGGTATCTGGAGTGGGCCTCCGAAGAGGCTGCTTGTTGCCAATTATCCTTCTCGATGCCAGGGGCGCTGCTTGTTGTTTTCCCCTACCCCATCCCCGAGAGGACTCTCCCCTTCTGGGTTATTTATCTTGACCTCCTTTGGAATGAACCATTGTCTGCAAATCAATGAAACCTCGTTAGCATTTGGTAATCAGTGAACCATTAGATATAAACAAATATAAGTTGCAGAAGGTGAAACAGACAAAACCGGTGTCAGTGGAAAAAGAACCGCTGCAGCGGAAAGCACATTGCTGACAACGAAAAATTGGGCGCAGCCGCGAAATGATGGGGATCAGACTACCCATTCTCTGAATCTTATAAACGCTGACCACGGAAAAATGGGCGCGGTCGCGGAAGTCCCACTACTGACAACAGAAAAACAAATGCGGTCGCGGAAGCCTCATGACTATTCGCGGAACTTAATTTCCGCTATCCGCGTAAAAAGAACCACGATCTCTGAACATTGACCGCTGACAGCGAAAATTCAACTGCTGCAGCGCAAAATTATGTGTTCGCAACTTGTTCAAAGAAACAATCCACTGACCGCATAATTTGGGCTGTGACAGTGTAATTTGAAAAGAACGGGTACTGACCACAATTGATGAATTAGAGTTTAACAAACTCAAAATATTTGGCAATTATCAAGCAAAATTAAACACCCAAAATTAGGCATAAAAAAAACCAATACCCATTCATTACTATCATTTAATTGAGCATGCTTATGATTTAGGTCTACAATAACTCTACTTAGAAAGAAAAACTAAAAAGAAGTGAAGCAAAATATGAAGAATCTACAATTATAACTAAGAGGTTGAACATACCAGTAGCTAGATTTGGATGTAGGAGTGAAACTTGTTAGATAAGATGGAGTTTAGATGCACAAGTTTAGTATGATGAGCAGTGAATATGGGTTGTGAAATGGTAGAGTGAGAAAATTGAAAAAGTATGAGGCCACCTCTATTTATACTAAACCCTAGGCCCCACACCGCCTTACCTAGCACAACAGCAGTTCTGTGCATGCTTAGCCAAGTTTTTCCAGTATGTGTCCTGCACTGCATCAAACAAGTCCTACACAAATCTCACAACCAGTTAGTTCAAAAGAGCCTAATCTAAGAAGAAAATTGAAAAATAAAGAAAAATCACTTGGGTTGTCTCCCAAGAAGCGCCTGGTTTAACGTCGCGACACGACGCAGGTCACCATCATCAATTGAACTTTATCAAATTCACCACGTGGCTATCTTCAAACTTTCCCAAGTAATGCTTCACACGATGCGCATTCACCCAGAATATTTCACCATTTTTGTTCTTTAAGTCAAGGGCACCAAAAGGTGCTACAAGCACTACCTCAAAGGGACCACTCCATTTGGATCTTAACTTGCCTTGCCCGGAAAGAGACGCAACCGGGAGTTGAAGATAAGGACCAGATCGCCCTCTTTGAATTCCTTATTCTTGGCATATTTATCATGCAAGTATTTCATCTTCTCCTTGTACAATGATGAGGTTGAATAGGCATGAAAACGAAATTCATCAAGCTCATTGAGATGTTCAACCCGGAGATTTGCTGCAATATCCCACTCAAGATTTAACCTCTTCAAGGCCCATAATGCTTTATGTTCCAGCTTAATCGGCAAGTGACAAGCTTTACCAAACACCAAACGGTAAGGAGACATACCAGTTGGAGTCTTAAATACTGTCCTATAAGCCCGTATCGCATATCTAGCTTCCTTCACCAGTCTGTTTTATTGGCATTAACAGTTTTGGACAAGATACTTTTGATTTCCCTATTTGAAACCTCCACTTGTCCACTAGCTTGATGATGGTAAGGAGTAGAGACCTTGTGATTGACACCATATTTAGCAAGCAAAGTATCAAATGCCCTATTACAGAAATGAGACCTCCCATCACTTATAATTGCCCGAGGAGTCCCAAACCATGTGAAAATGTTCTTCTTGAGAAAAGCTACTACACTCCGGACTTCATTGTTGGGCAAAGCCATGGCTTCGACTCACTTTGAAACATAATAAACCGCCACAAGAATGTAAGTATTTCCACACGAAATAACAAAAGGGCCCATGAAGTCTATTCCCCACACATCAAATATGTCAACTTAAAGAATAGTTGTGAGGGGCATTTCATCCTTCTTTGATATACCTCCCGCTCTCTGACAACATCTCTTCACAATCTCACTAGAATCTCTATACAAATTTGGCCAATAAAAACTACAACTCAGAAATTTGGAAGCTGTCCTCGCCCCACCGTGATGACCATCGTAGGGAGAGGAATGAAAAGCATCAAGAATGCTCATTTGCTTCTCCTCTTGGACACACCGGTGAATCACTCCATCATTGAAAATTTTAAATAAGTAGGGTTTATCTAATAGTGGTCCAAACTGTCCCGTTTGAGCTTCTTCCTTTGGTTAGAAGAGAGCTCACACGGGACAATGTCGGTAACAAGAAAATTAGCAATATCCAAAAATCAAGGCATATCATTCATGGAGACTGAGAGGAGTTTCTCATCGGAGAAAGTATCATTTATTTCAATACCATCTTTTGGCCTCCCTTGCTCTTCTAGCCGAGACAAATGATCCGCAACCTGATTTTCACTACCTTTCCGATCAATAATCTCGAGTTCAAATTCTTGAAGCAACAAGACCCATCTCATAATTGTAGCTTTGGAGTCCTTCTTTTTCATCAAATACTGGAGCCCCGTATGATCGGTGTGAACAATCACTTTGGCGCCCATGAGATATGGTCGAAATTTCTCCATTGCAAACACAATTTCCAACACTTCCTTTTCTGTGATTGTATAATTAACATGTGCATCATTCATAGTTTTTCTTGCATAGTACACCAGATGAAATATCTTGTTCATCCGTTGCCCCAAGACCTCTCCTACCGCAACATCACTTGTGTCGCACATAAGCTCAAATGGTGAGCTCCAATTAGGTGCGGTAATGATTGGAGTGGTTGTTAGTTTATACTTCAAGAGTTCAAAGGCCTTCATGAAATCTTCATTGAAATCAAACCTGCATCCTTCTCTAATAGCTTTCATAGGGGATTCACCACTTTGGAAAAGTCTTTAATGAACCTCCGGTAGAAACCCGCATGCCCAAGGAAACTTTTAACTCCCTTGGCGAAAGTCGGAGGAGGACACTTTGAGATTACTTCTATCTTAGCCTTGTCCACTTCAATGCAATCTTTTGAGATCTTATGGCCGAGGACAATGCCCTCCTTGATCATAAAATGGCAGTATTCCCATTTCAACACAAGATTAGTTTCTTCACACCGGGCTAGAACCTTATCAAGATTTAGAAAACATTCTTCAAGTGAGTCTCCAAACACACTAAAGTTATCCATAAAGACTTCGAGGAAGTCCTCAACCATGTCCTTTAATATGGCCATCATGCACCGCTAAAATGTAGCAGGTGCATTACACAATCCTAACGACATCCTAGAGAATGCAAAGGTTCCGTACGGGCAGGTGAAGGTCGTTTTATCCTGATCTTCTAGGGCTATAAGAATTTGGTTGTAAACTGAGTACCCATCCAAGAAACAATAGAAGGCCCGCCCAGCAAGTCTGTCTAACATCTGGTCCAAAAATGGCAATGGAAAGTGATCCTTTCGGGTCACCTTGTTCAGCTTTCTTGTAGTCCATACAAACCCTCCAAAAAGTCACAGTCTGAGTAGGGATCAACTCATTCTTTTCATTTTTTACCACGGTCATACCCCTCTTTTCGAAACACACTGCACCAGTGAAGTCCAAGCACTGTATGAGATTGGATAGATAACCCCTGCATAAAGCCATTTGATGACCACCTCTTGCATTGCCTTGTTCAACTTTTGTTGATGTTCCACGAACGATTTTGCATCATCTTCAAGAATAGTTTTATGCATGCAAAAGGCGGGGCTTATGCCCCGAATATCAGCTAAGGTCCATCCAATTGCTTTCTTCCTCCTTTGGATCACTTCAAGAGTTGAGTTTACCTGCACTTGGGTTAAGCAAGATGAAAGAATAACAGGTAATTTAGAAGAAGGGCCCAAGAATTCATACCTGAGGTTTGATGGGAGAGGCTTCAACTCCAAAGTTGGTGGCTCCTCGATCAAGGGCTTTTTCGGTGGAGTCTTCCGACTGTCCAAGTGCAAGGATAGCTTACGGGGTCCATAAGAATAGGATCCCATACCTTGCAATGCATTACTACACTCAAACAAGCCATCCGTCACATCATCCTCAATGTTCAACAAGACCACTTCCATGGGATCTTCCACATTTATCGTTGAGTTTGTATCATCAATTATCACTTCCGTCACTAAATCCATGAAAGAGAAAACCTCGGTACTATTTGTTTTCCTCATTGACTTGCACAAGTGGAAGACAACCTTTTCATCACCCACCCAGAAGGTGAGCTCACCGCCTTTAACATCCACCAAGGCTTTCCCGGTAGCTAGGATTGGCCTTCCCAAGAATATAGGCACCTCATAGTCCACCTCGCAATCGAGGATAAAAAAATCAGCAGGCAAGATAAACTTGTTGACCCTCACAAGAACATCATCGATAATACCAAGGGGTCGCTTCATAGTTCTATCCTCCATTTGTAGTCTCATTGAAGTTGCTCGTGGTTGACCAATACCCAAAGTTTTGAAGACGGAGTAAGGCATCAAATTGATACTAGCACCCAAATAACATAATGCCTTTGCAAAATATGCACTGCCAATGGTACAAGGGATAGTAAATACATCGAGATCTTCTAGTTTGGGAGCCATCGGGGGCACAATGGCACTAACTTGGTGGGTCATTTTGATGGTCTCGCACTACATGGATCTCTTCTTTGTAACGACCCGACTGGTCATTTTGTGTTATCGGACCCTGTTCCCCTAAATGAAACTTCCCATAGTGGAATTTTATGATTTATGACTTGCGGGGACTGGTGGTCTGGGATTCGGAGGTGTTTAGAGTGCAATAGGAACAATTGGTTCCTTAAGGTTGGCCTTTAAGGCCAAGTTTGACTTCGGTCAATATTTTGGGTAAACGACCTCGAAATCGAGTTTTGTCAGTTCTGGTAGCTTCGTGTGATGATTTCGGACTTGGGCGTATGTTCGTATTGGGTTTCTGATGACCCGGGGGAATTTCGGCGCCCAATATTGAAATAAGAAGTCCCTTAAGTTCATATTTTGGTTTGGGACGTGTTTTTGTGTTATCAAGGTCCAAACAGAATTTGAGACCGGGACTAGTTCCGTTATGTTAATTATGACTTGCTTGCAAAATTTGGTGTCATTCCGAGTTGTATAGGTGGGTTCGACACGTTGTTAGCGAAGTCTAGAAAACTTATAGTTCTTAAGTTTGGTTCTTGGGTTTTAGGGGTGTGATTTTGAGTTTTAGCGTTGTTTTGGGTGTCCTAAAGGCTCGAGCGAGTCCGTATTATGATTTGGGACTTGTTGGTATATTTGGACTAGGGCTCGGGTGGGCCCAGGTACCTCCCGCGCACCTAACGAGGCTAAAAACCAGCAAAAGATAGCTGCTGGTGCACCTGTTCTGGTGTGACCACAGGTGCGGTTGCCCAGTCGCAGGTGCGGGACCATTCCTGCGGTCCCCAGCATCGCAGGTGCGATCCCCCAGTGGCCTGGCCAATTATCGCAGGTGCAGACAATATTCCGCAGGAGAAGAACCGCAAGTGTTTTCTCCACTCCACAGGTTTTGGGCCAGGCTCCCCAGTCTTCTAAGGTAAGTAAAGTTCACTCAAAAATTAGCTTTATGCATGGATTTCTAGCTTAATTAACTACCTAAATTAGTGAAAAATCAAGAATTGGGTAGTAACCTAGAGCTTGTGATAATTTGAGAATTTTTCTGTGAATTTGCTATGAAATCAAGTAATAATCATATATTAATGATCCTTAGGCTTGGGGTGAGTGTTCCCTTCGAGAATTATCGGAATCCGAGCGCGCGGGCCCGAGGTTGGATTTTGGGAATTTCTCAAGAATGTTGAATTATTGAAAAATTAGGATAATTTCCCTATTTTGAGCATGCATTGATGTCATTACACCGTAATTGGCTAGTTGCGAGTCCTTGGGTGTAGAGTTCAGAGATTCGGGCGCATCCTTGGTCCGAGGGGTAGATTCGACACGAGTTGAGTGTCCTTTCTAACCTTGTAAGGGGGAATTGTCCCACTAGGTGATTTAAATGCTATATGTGATAATTTGTGGGGGATACGTACGTACAAAGCGGCGGGAGTTTGTACGTAGCGACTATTACTGTTATGTCCGGGTAGTTAGGCCCACATCATGCTTTGTGTTTTACTTGATATTAACTCTATGCATGCGGAATTTACATTTCATATTGCTTACATCCCCGAAGTTATGAAATTTGAGAAAACTTGTAAGAAATTGATCATGGAAGGTATTCTCTTTTTTTATAAAAGGAATAATGTATGTGCATGTGACCGCCTCGCAATTTGTATTCCATGAGTGGAGTGTGATTTTCCCCCACTCTTATGAGAGACGCACTTTTGGGACGGGCCGGTCGATCCTTCGGCGGTGCGTAGAGAGATTGAGAGATGCACTTTTGGGATGGGCTGATCGATCCTTCGGCAGTGCATAGAGAGATTGAGAGACGCACTTTTTGGACTGGCCAGTCGATCCTTCAGCAGTGCGTATAGAGGTTGAGAGATGCACTTTTGGGACAGGTCGATCAATCCTTCAACAGTGCATAGAGAGGTTGAGAGGTGCACTTTTGGGACGGGCCCATCGATCCTTCGTCTGTGTATAGAGAGATTGAGAGACGCACTTTTGGGACGGGCCAATCGATCCTTCGGCAATGCGTACAGAGGTTGAGAGATGCACTTTTGGGATGGGCCGATCGATCCTTCGGCAGTGCGTAGAGAGGTTGAGAGGTGCACTTTTGGGACGGGCCGATCGATCCTTCGGTAGTGCACAAGCGTGACTACCCTATGACTCCGGCCGGTTGTCCTTACCCTGCATGCGTATGATTTATTTGTTATTAAATTTTCATGCAATTGATCTGACAGATATATGGGAAAAAGTGATGTAGAAATTGTTTTATTCATCCTCAGTGTTCTTCCTGGATTTCAGTAGCTAACATATATACTTGTTGCTTCACTGCCTTACATGCCTACTGTTTTAGTTACATTATATTAAATTATACTGTTGGACCTTAGTGAGTGTCATGTCGACCTCCCGTCACTACCTCTTCAAGGTTAGGCGGGAAACTCACTGGGTATATATATATATATATATATATATATATATATATATATATATATATATATATATATATATATATATATATATATATATATATATATATATATTTATGTACTCATGCTGCACTTTTGTACTTAGCTGTACAGGTTCTGGGGATGGTGTTTCTAGTTATTCGACCGGAGCTTGACAGATTCCAGACTTGACTCCATGGTGAGCTGCCTTCCTTGGCGATTCCCAGCTATGCTATGGAGATATTTTGCTTATTTCTGTCTATATCCTTTCAGACAACAGTACCTCTTGTATCTTCTTTTGTATATTCTACTAGTCGCCCATTGACTTGCGACACTAGTTCCTGGCATGCACTTAGTAGATTCTATTTTGGTACTGTATGTATGTATTGGATCACGATCATTTTGGCTGTATGTACTTAAATTGATAAATGCTTCCGCTTCTATTTTAAATAAGTTAAGTGTAACACTATGGGAAATACATGGGGTTGGTATGTCAATAGGGAAAAATCTTACTAATAAGCAACCGTTGGCTTGCCTGACCCCGGTGTTGGGAGACATCACGACCCGCATGGGATTTTGGGTCATGACAACGTGGTATCAGAGCCCTAGGTTCACGTAAGTCTCACGAGTCATGGGCGAACCCAGTAGAGTCTTGCGGATCGGTACGGAGATGTCTGTACTTATCTTCAGGAGGCTATAGGGTGTTAGGAAACCTCTATTTGTTCTTATTCTATCCTGCAACCTATGATTTACTAAACTCATTCTTCTATTCTCTCACAGATGGTGAGGACGCGTGCATCTGATGTTCCGGACCCGGGAAGGGCCGCTACCCCCGTCGTCCGAGAGGCACCGATCTGTGGTAGGGGACGAGGGCGTCCTAGAGCTATACTAGTCCTGCCACCAGAGGACCCTATATTAGAGGAGGATGATGAGGTGCCTCCAGCAGATCCGGCACCCGTAGACTTTATAACGGTGCCAGGCTTCCAAGAAGTCATGGGCCGTATGATGAGATTCATGGACACCATATCCCAGGCTGGTTTATTTTCAGTAGATCCTACCACTTCACAGGCGGGAGGGGGAGCCCAGACCCCTACTACCCAGGCCGTAGGACCGACAGAAACATTACATCCCACCCCGGGTATACTACCCGTGGATAGTACCCAGCCTGTAGCGGTAGCACCGCAGCCTAGACCAACTGTGGGTGGCGACCAACATAAGATGTTAGACAAATGGATCCGATTGCGCCCTCCAGTATTCGAGTCTGAGCGAGGTGAGGATGCCCAGGACTTCATTGATAGGTGCAAGGCTAGACTGCACAACATGGGGATCCTAGCGTCCCATGGAGTGAACTTCACTGCATTCCAGTTAGAGGGAAGAGCTCGCAGCTGGTGGCAGTCTTATATTCTTAGTAGGACAGCCGATTCTCCTACTATCACTTGGGAGCAGTTCACACAGATGTTCTTGGATAGATATATTCCACCCTCTGAGAGGGAAGAGCTGAGGGGTCAGTTTGAGCGGTTAGAGCAGGGGCAGATGTCCGTGACAGATTATAAGGCCAGATTTTCAGAGCTGTCATGCCATGCCCTTATGATATTGCCCACCGATGCTGAGAGAGTTCAGAGTTTTGTAGCAGGGTTGCATCCAGGTATTAGATCCACCATGGCTCGAGAGGTGGAGATGGGTACCCCTTATCAGCTCGTAGTGGATATTGCTCGTAGGATTGAGGGTTACCGGTTGAGGAGCAGGGAGCAGGGTTAGCAGGACAAGAGGGATAGGTTCTCAGAGGATTTCAGAGGCTCCCCAGCTAGGGGCAGGGGTCAGCATAATAGTGGTCAGCCCAACAAGCCTTTATATTCAGCACCTCCACCACCTCCTCGAGGTGTTCTAGCGAGGCCTCATATTAGCGCCTTGACACAGTGTTCCTACCGTCCTCCAGCCATTCAGAGTTCACACAGTGGTTATTCCAGTCATCCGATATCCTCCGATCCTTATTTCAGTGCTATGCCTGAGGGGTTTCAGTGCCCCCATCCCTTCAGGGATCTTCCTCGGGGCAGCAGACTGCGCCACCTGGGCATTGTTATGAGTGTGGAGAGTCAGGTCATATGAGGAGGCAGTGTCCCCAGTATCGGGGCAAGGCCGTGCAGTAGAGCTATTAGCCGATGGGTCCGACACAGCAGTCCGACCACCTAGAGGTGGAGGACAGGCCGGCAGGGGTCGTCCTAGAGGTGGAGGCCAGTCAGGGGGAGGTCAGGAAGCTCCTGTACACTCCAGTGGGGCTCAGTCTTCAGGTGCTCTAGCCAGGTTTTATGCTATTCCAGCCAGATCAGATGCAGTGGCCTCAGACGTTGTGATCACATGTATTATCTCAGTATGTCGTAGAGAGGCTTCAGTATTGTTTGATCCAGGATCCATTTATTCATATGTTTCAGCCTTATTTTCTTCTTTTCTAGATGTCTCTCGAGAGTCTTTGGGATCTCTTATATATGTGTCCACTCCTGTGGGCGACTATGTGGTGGTAAACCGGATGTATCGATCTTTTGTGATCACCTTGTGTGGATTCAAGACCAGAGCTGACCTTTTATTGCTCGACATGGTTGATTTTGAGGTTATTCTAGGCATGGATTGGCTATCTCCTTATCATATCGTGCTTGATTGCCATGCCAAGAATAATACTTTAGCCATGCCTGAGTTACCTAGGCTGGAGTGGAGGGGTTCTTCAGTTAGCGCAGCCAACCGGGTTATTTCATTCCTGAAGGCTCGACATATGGTCGAGAAGGGTTGTCTAGCCTATTTCGCTTATGTGCGGGACACCACCACCAAGTCTCCGACGATTGATTCCGTGCTAGTTTTTCGAGAGTATGCTGGTGTATTTCCTTCGGATCTTCTAGGCATGCCTCCGGACCGTGATATTGACTTCTGCATTTATTTAGCTTCAGGCACCCAGCCTATATCCATTCCTTCGTACTGTATGGATCCGAAAGAGTTGAAGGAGCAGCTTGAGGAGTTGTTAGCTAAGGGGTTCATCAGACCGAGTGTGTCGGCGTGGGGTGCTCCAGTTCTATTTGTGAAAAAAAAGGATGGGTCTATGTGGATGTGTATTAACTACCGCCGGTTGAAAAAGGTTACCATTAAGAACAAGTATCCCTTTCCGCGCATCGACGATTTGGTTGACCAGTTGTAGGGTGATCGTGTGTTTTCTAAGATTTATTTGCAATCAGGGCATCATCAGTTGAGGATTCGGGCTTCAGATGTTCCGAAGACTGCTTTTCGTACGAGATATGGCCATTATGAGTTCCTAGTGATGTCCTTTGGCTTAACTAATGCCCCATCAGCATTCATGGACTTGATGAATAGGGTGTTCAGGCCGTACATTGATTCCTTCGTCATTGTCTTCATTGATGACAATTTGATTTACTCCTGTAGCCTAGGGGAGCACGAGCAGCATTTGAGAGTTGTGCTCCAGACCTTGCAAGAACAGAAGCTATATGCTAAGTTCTCCAAGTGTGATTTTTGGTTGGATTCCGTGGCATTTTTGGGTCACGTGGTATCCAGAGAGGGTATCAAGGTTGATCCTCAGAAGATCGAGGCAATTCAGAGTTGGTCGCGTCCTACTTCAGCTACAGAGATCAGGAGCTTTTTGGGCCTAGCAGATTATTATTGCCGATTTGTGGAGGGCTTCTCTTCTATTACAGCTCCATTGACTAGATTGACTCAGAAGAATGCTCCGTTTCGATGGTCTAACGAGTGTCAGGCGAGCTTTCAGAAGCTCAAGACAACATTGACCTCAACACCCGTTTTAGTATTGCCTTCCGGCTCTGGGATGTACACGGTATATTGCGACGCTTCCTGCATTGGCTTGGGGTGTGTATTGATGCAGGAGGGGAGAGTTATTGCTTATGCTTCACGCCAGCTGAAGGTTCATAGAAGAATTACCCTGTGCACGACTTGGAGTTGGCGGCAATTGTTCATGCTCTTAGGATTTGGAGGCACTATTTGTATGGAGTGTCCTGTGAGGCTTATACATACCACCGTAGCTTGCAGCACTTGTTCAAGCAGAAGGATCTTAACTTGAGGCAGCGCAGATGGCTTGAGTTGTTGAAGGATTATGTTATCACCATTCTTTATCACCCGGGCAAGGCTAATGTGGTGGCAGATGCTTTGAGCAGGAAGGCTGAGAGTATGGGTAGCTTGTATTATATTGTAGTGGAGGAGAGACCTCTATCCTTGGACATTCAGTCCTTGGCCAATCGCCTGGTTAGATTAGATCTTTCAGATCCTCATCTAGTTTTGGCACATGTGGTTGCTCAACCTTCATTATTGGGAGAGATTAAGGCCCGACAGTTCTATGATCCGTGCTTAGCAGAGCTTCGGGAGATAGTGGTTCAGGGTAGGGCCAAGGAGGTCGCTATTGGCGAGGATGGGGTTCTGAGACTTCAGGGCCGCTTATGTGTACTTAATGTTGATGGCCTGAGGGAGAGGATTCTAGAGGAGGCACACAGTTCTCGGTATTCTGTTCACCCTGGTGCTACGAAGATGTATCGTGATTTGAAGAAGCATTTCTGGTGGAGGCGAATGAAGAAGGACATTGTGGAGTATGTGACTAGGTGACTTAATTCCCAGCAGGTTAAGTATGAGCACTAGAGGCCAGGAGGCCTACTTCAGAAGATGCCCATTCCTGAGTGGAAATGTTAGCACATTGCTATGGACTTCGTGGTTGGGTTGCCTCGGATTTCGCAGAAGGTTGACGCGGTTTGGGTCATTGTGGATAGATTGACCAAATCGGCGCATTTCATTCCAGTGGCTACTACTTATACATCTGAGAGGTTGCCCAGATCTACATTCGGGAGATAGTCTGGTTGCATGGTGTGCTGGTGTCCATTATATCAGATCGAGGTCCTCAGTTCACCTCGCACTTCTGAAGAGCATTGCATAGTGAAATGGGCACCCAGATAGACCTCAACACAGCATTTCACCCTCAGGCTGATGGTCAATCAGAGCGTACAATTCAGATATTGGTGGACATGCTCAGGGAATGTGTGATTGACTTCGGAGGTCAGTGGGACCAGTTATTTCCTTTGGCTGAGTTTGCTTACAATAATAGTTATCAGTCCAGCATCAAGATGGCACCATTTGAGGCTTTGTATGGTAGGCGATGTCGTTCTCCTATCGGGTGGTTTGAGCTTGGCGAGGCTAAGTTATATAGCACCGACCTGGTGAGGGATACCTTGGAGAAAAACAAGTTGATTCAGGAGAGGCTCCGTACAGCACAGTCCAGACAGAAGAGTTATGCGGATCAGAGGGCGCGTGATGTATCATTTATGGAGGGAGATAGGGTCCTGTTGAAAGTCTCGCCTATGAAGGGTATTANATCACCCAGATTTTCATGTATCCATGCTCCGGAGGTACCACGCCGACTTCTCTCACGTGGTTGATTTCAGCACTATTCAGTTGTATGAGAGGTTGGGGTACGAGGAGGAGCCAGTTGCTATTATTGATAGACATGACGACCAGTTGAGGTCCGAGAGGGTTTCTGCCGTAAAGGTCAAGTGGAAGGGACAACTAGTTGAGGAGGCGACCTGGGAGTCCAAGGAGGGCATGAAGAGCAGATATCCACACCTATTCAGCACTTCAGGTATGATTCTAGACCCGTCGAGGAAGAACGTTTGTTTAAGAGGTGGAGAATGTAACGACCCGACTGGTTGTTTTGCGTTATCGGACCCCGTTCCCTAAATGAAACTTCCTATAGCGGTATTTTATGATTTATGACTTGCGGGGACTGGTGGTCCGGGATTCTGAGGTGTTTAGAGTGCAATAGGAACAATTGGTTCCTTAAGGTTGGCCTTTAAGGCCAAGTTTGACTTCGGTCAACATTTTGGGTAAACGAGCTCGGAATCGAGTTTCGTCAATTCTGGCAGCTTCGTGTGATGATTTCAGACCTGGGCGTATGTTCGGATTGGGTTTCTGATGACCCCGGGGCATTTCGGCACCCAATATTGAAATAAGAAGTCCCATAAGTTCATATTTTGGTTTGGGATGTGTTTTTGTGTTATCGAGGTCCGAACGAATTTCTGAAACTGGGACTAGTTCCGTTATGTTAATTATGACTTGCCTGCAAAATTTGGTGTGATTCCGAGTTGTATAGCTCAGCTCGGCACATTGTTAGCGAAGTCTAGAAAACTTAAAGTTCTTAAGTTTGGTTCTTGGGGTTTGGTGGTGTGATTTTGAGTTTTAGTGTTGTTTTGGGTGTTCCGAAGGCTCGAGCAAGTCCGTATTATGATTTGGGACTCGTTGGTATATTTGGATTAGGGCTCGGGTGGGCCCAGGTGCCTCCCAGGAACCTAACGGGGCTAAAAACTAGCAAAGGATAGCTGCTGGTGCACCTGTTCTGGTGTGACCGCAGGTGCGGGACCGCTCCTGCGGTCCACTGCATCAAAGGTGCGATCCCCTAGTGGCCTGGCCAATTATCGCAGGTGCGGACAATATTTTGCAGGTGCGGGCCCAGGCTCCCCAGTCCATTTCTGCAGGTGCAAGACCGCAGGTGCGGTCCTCGAGCCGTAGGTGCGAAAACACTGTCCAGACAGTGTGTTTTTATACACGGATTTCAACTCATTTTTCTCATTTCTTTCTTCTTCCTGGGGCGATTTCCTCCATTGTTAGGGGGCTGACGACCTGGTCTTCTAAGGTAAGTAAAGTTCACTCTAAAATTAGCTTCATGCATGGATTTCTAGCTTAATTAACTACATAAATTAGTGAAAAAAGAATCAAGAATTGGGTAGTAACTAGAGCTTGTGAAAGTTTGAGAATTTTTCTGTGAATTTGCTATGAAATCAAGTAAGAATCATATATTAATGATCCTTAAGATTGGGGTGTGTGTTCACTTCGAGAATTATCAGAATCCGAGCGTGCGGGCCAAGGGTTGGATTTCGGGAATTTCTCAAAGAATGTTAAATTATTGAAAAATTAGGATAATTTCCCTATTTTGAGCATGCATTAATTTCATTATACCGTATTTGGCTAGTTTCGAGTCCTCGGGTGTAGAGTTCGGCGATTCAGGCACATCCTTCGTTCGAGGGGTAGATTCAACACGAGGTGAGTCTCCGTTCTAACCTTGTAAGGGGGAATTGTCCCCCTAGGTGATTTAAATGCGATATGTGATACTTTGTGGGGGCTACATACGTACAAAGCGACGACAGTCCGTACATAGCGACTAATAGTATTATGTCCGGGTAGTTAGGCCCATATCATGCCTTGTGTTTTACTTGATATGAACTATATGCGTGCGGAATTTACATTTCATATTGCTTACATCCCCGAAGTCATGAAATTTGAGAAAATTTGTAAGAAATTGATCATGGAAGGTATTCTCTTTTTTTAAAGGAATAATGTATGTGCATGTGACCGCCTCGAAATTTGTATTCCGCAAGCGGAGTGTTATTTTCCACCACTCTTATGAGAGACGCACTTTTGGGACGGGCCGATCGATCCTTCGGCAGTGCGCAGAGAGATTGAGAGATGCACTTTTGGGACGGGCCGATCGATCCTTGGGCAGTGCATAGAAAGATTGAGAGACGCACTTTTGGGACGGGCTAGTCGATCCTTTGGCAGTGCGTGGAGAGGTTGAGAGATGCACTTTTGGGTTGGACCTTAGTGAGTGTCATGTCGACCTCTCTTCACTACCTCTTTGAGGTTAGGCGGGATACTCACTGGGTACATATATATATATTTATGTACTCATGCTGCACTTTTGTACTTAACTATACAGGTTCTGGGGCTGATATTTCTAGTTATCCGACCGGAGCTTGGCAGATTCCGGACCTGACTCCACGGTGAGCTGCCTTCCTTGGCGATTCCCAGCTATGCTATGGAGTTATATTTTGTTTATTTCTATCTATATCCTTTCAGACAACAGTATCTCTTGTATCTTATTTTGATATTCTACTAGTCGCCCATTGACTTGTGACACTAGTTCCTGGAATTTGCTCAAGGGCCACAACTAATGGCACGTTGATAGAAAAACTGTTCATCATTTCTATGAACTTCTTGAATTTATTTTCACTCTTCTACTTTGACAATCTCTAAGGATAAAGAGGAGGAGGCCTAGTCAAGGGAGCCTTGGCTTTTGGAACAACCGGCTTCGGTATGTCAATTACGTGTTCCCTAGACGGGTTTACGTCATTTTGCGTTTCCTCCTCATTTTCATTGATGTCAATCCTCACTTCACCATTCACTGGCTCTTCACTCACTTGCTAAACCACTATAGGAACATCATTTTGTTGCATTTCATCATCATCACACACAACCCTCTTTTCTTGGGGGTACTTGCGTCACCACCTCGACCACTCCTTGTGGTCACCGCCATTGGATGTCCGGTATTGTTATTGTTCCCTCCATCCAGGTTTACTACTGTGTAACTAGGTAGTTCCCCCTTAGGGCGAGTGTTCAATGCTTGCTATATTTTCCCCATTTGGACTTCAATATTGCAGATGGAGGTAGTGGAGAGGCAACTTGAGCATCAGAATCAGCTGACCTCTCCATCATCTGTTTAAACATATTCTCGATCCGGCCCATATCATTTATTGAAAAAATTTGGACTAGATATTGATCCGGAGGAGGATTGTTGGGTTGTTGATACATTGGGAGCCTTTGAAAGCCCGGCCCTGATTGCCATTTCCACCCCAATTGTTGTTGTTATTACCGTTCCAATTGTTGTTGCCTATTGTTATTCCAATTTCCTTTCCCTTGATTGTTCCAATTCTGAGTATTCCCTTGAGATCTCCATTGTTGGTTTGGAGTATTTCTCCGCTATCCTTGGAAGTTGTTTGCATACATCACATCCTCACTCTGGTCATCATAGGAATCATCATTGTTGTATCCACTCACACCTTTCTCACTTTGATCATTGTTACCTTGCATTTGTTGGCCGCGTTATCTTCGCCTGTTGACCATTAGATTGACCCCTTCAATTTCATGTACTTGCTTTGGTCCTTGGATTTGCTGAAGTTGTGCTTCGCCAAGTTGATTCATACTTGTTGTTAACTCAACAATGGCCTGTCCATGGTCTTGGAGTTCCTTATGAAGATTGATCACATTCGGGTCACCTTGAGGAACGTTGGCCCAACTTTACCACGCTGAAGAAGTGTCAGTCGTTTCATCAAGAATATCACAAGCTTCATCATAAGACAACTTCATGACGTTTCCCCCAGCTAATTGGGGTATCTCTCCCAAATCTCATGGAGGGGTTCATTCGGTTCCTGTTTGAGTGTTAATATTTCATCCCTCAAAGCTGCCATGTGTTCGGGGGAGAAAAACTTGGGAATAAACTTGTCCGCAAACTCATCCCACGTAGAGATGGAATTGTTGGGGAGTCGTTCAAGCCAATCCAATGCTTTCCCTCTAAGAGAAAAAGGGAACAGTTTGAGCCTCAAAACATCGTCTGACATGTTGGTTTGTTTGCTTCCCCAACAGGTATCCACAAATCCCTTTAAGTGTTTATAAAAATTTTAATGGGGAGCACCCATGAAATACCCTCGCTTCTCCAATAGTGCCAACATCACATTTGTAATCTGGAATTTCCCATCCGGATTCGGGGTAGGACAATTGCACTAGCATATCCCTCATTTGGAAGCACCCGAGGAGCTGCTGTTGAAGGAGGTGGGGAGGGTCTGGAATATTTTCATTGGCATTGGCTTGGCGGCCTCTTCTTTGAGATTGAGGTACTAGATGCACCTCATCATCCCTGTTATAATCTACCTTCTCCCCCAATATAACATTGCCCAGAGGATCAGCCATTTGTACCTAAAGCGATTAAACACACAAGTTAGTAAAATAGAAGGAAAGAAAAACAATCTACAAAACTAATAAAATAGATAGCCAACACCGTTTAACTTCTCGGCAAAGATTCCAAAAAGTGATCGGCTCCTACCTACACCACTATACAATGGCATGGCGGGGTCGATGTAGCTTTTACCCGATAGGATGGGGATCGAAATCCACAGGGATTTAGAATATCAGAATTAGGTTCCTATCCGATTTAGTTATGTATCTTGCTTTTAATTACTCTTCTAAGAATAAGTTGGTTTGATTCTACACTAGTTGTATTACTAATTATTACTAATATTAAGCTAAGTATAATATTTTTGGTAAGGGTTTTCTCAATTTATAAGGGACACTAGGGAGGTGACTTACACCTAGGCGAGTATCTAACGAGATCTAGAACATAGAACAAACTTGTTGTACCTGGGTTCGTGATATAACCTCATACTCTATTACTCACCCTATACCTCTCCGTAGTTTGGGTAACTTTTCCAGAATTGGCTTTCTCAAGTCTAATTGGGTGTTTCCATAGTGCAAGTGAAATTCTCTCAAGTCGGGTAGTACCATCTCTAGGTTTTACCCATTAATTAGGGCTATCAATCTCTTGAATTCACCCCAATTCCTTGTTAGACTATCTTACCCATCTTTCTCAAGAACAACCCTAGTCAAAAAGGCATAAAGTAGTGTTTGCAACCACTAATTCAATATGCAAAGCATGAAACAGGCTAAATATCACTAACCCAATCACAGGGATGCCCTAAAATTAAAGACCCATTAGATATCCACACTAATTCACCCCAATTCCTTGTTAGACTATCTTACCCATCTTTCTCAAGAACAACCCTAGTCAAAAAGGCATAAAGCAGTGTTTGAAACCACTAATTCAATATGCAAAGCATGAAACAGGCTAAATATCACTAACCCAATCACAGGATGCCCTAAAATTAAAGACCCAATTAGATATCCACACTAGGGTTGGGTCACAACCTTAGCTAATGGGTCTAGCTACTCATATTCAAGGTAGAAATCAAAAGATTAGATGAAATTATAGCCAGAAATGTTAAATACAAAGATAAAATCTAAGATTATGGGCTAAAGCTACTCTAAAATTACTCAAAAGGGAAAAAGGTTGCTACTCACGAGTTCTACAAAACATAAAAAGACCTAAAAATGTGAAAAAGAACTATTTATACGCACCTGAAATTACATGACAAAAATGCCTCTACGAAGGTTCGGCTATCAGCGGAAAAACAAATGCCCCAGCGGATTGACTTCCGCGGCAAAGCAATTATAAGCGCGGACCGCGCTTCTTCAAACTTGGACTTCATACCAAAGAATTATACCCTTTGACTAAAGCTTATTTTTAAGATGAATACAGGTTACTGATAATCAAGATAATGGGAAAAATGAATAATAGACAATATTGCAAAAATAAAAGATTAACGTTGATCGTATTCGAGAATCATATGCCTTTACAAGCTGTATTCCCCTCCCTTATATAGGATATTCTTACAACGTATGACTCTTGCTATGGTTACTCATCAATGACTAACTATGACATTAGTGAGACATTACAAAGGATAACGGTAATTGGGGTTCGGTTACATAACGTTCAAGTAATCAATTATGGGTCCTTGAATCTGCCCGTAGCTTTGTCTAGATTCATTCTGACCGTGCCTCTCTCCCATTTTGATCTAGTTGAGTTTCCCGTGCCTGATAAGTTCGTGGATTTACTGATTCGTGCTTCTTTGTACCGTACATCTTCAAAGAATCACATCCAACTGTCGCGTTTTCCTGTGTCCACGTGACTGGCTGAGTTGTCAAAAGCTGGCTTATGTGTGAAACTCTTTTTTACCAATACAGATAGTCCCCCCACTTACCATATATTTAAAGATTAATATTTGGTAAGTGGATATTCATTTATGGCATGAATATTTTGCCTCCACTTTTCCTTGAATCATTGTATCATTCTCTGCACCATAGGCGTCGTTTGGCACTTCCATTTAATGCTCATACCACGTGTCCTTTTCAGATTGGTTCTGCATTTACTCGGCACCTTTTAGGGCTTTTTGCGGATGTGCCAGTTCCGAAGTGACATCTTCAATTATGACTTTTCATCATTATTTTCCTTTTTCTTCATGTTTGACGGTTGTCTTCAAGTATAAATACATGTTTTCTTTTCTTTGCTTCCACGAAACATTTTTCTAACTTTGTATTTTGTAAAGAACTTTCTTCTTTGCCTTTGTAAACATGTCTTCTTCAAACCAACCTCAAAGAGTAATAAATATTGAAAGTTTAACGCCATATTCTCCTCCGACTAGGAGTCGGAGGGGTGGTAGACTTAGAAGTTTAGGATTCACTCCTTCGAGGGGCTCCTCTTCTTCTCAGATAGTTCCTCCTTCTTCCACTAGATATCCAGTTTCTCCGAGGTTTAGGATTTCTTGATCTTTTTCTAGAGGTAGAGGCGAACGCCTTCATGAACCTGGAGTCGATTAAATTTTCCCTGCTGAGTTTGTTTTTGTTAGGGATAGTCAAGTTCTTATAGATCAATCTTCTTCTCTTGATAGTGTCGAAAGATATCCAACCCTTATAACTGAGGGTCAGATTTCCCTTGTTCGTAGGGAGTGCTTTTGGAGGTCTGAATTTCTTGTCTATATTCTGAATAGTAATCAAAGAATAATGTCTTACAAGACAGATATTCTTTTGTTTATACATATCCTTTCACTTTAGGGTTTAGACCCCCCATTGACCCAGTTATAATTGAATTTTGCCATTTTTTCAATATCTGCTTAGGACAAGTTGGCTCGCTTGTGTGGAGAGTTGTCGCATGTCATAGGAGTCTGGCTTCTTTAGCCTCGGTTCCTTTTCCCTTCAACCATCTTATTCACCTCTACTCTCCTACCTTATTTCGTGAAGGGGGTTGTTACTCTGACTGCTAGAAGCAAAAGAGTGCTGGTAACCCCTGGAGATGATAAGGATAGGGGTTGGTACCTCCGGTATGTTGCTGTATCCACTGTTGGTTTAGTGGGTGAAGAAAATCTTCCCTTCCCTGAGAAGTGGAATCGCNCGGTATTCGTGATTGGGTAGAAAAATTGTTGTCTGTTGCTCCTTCAGAAGAAAGATCTTGGAAGTACCTTGTTGGGAGGTATGGTTGTCAAGTAAAGGCCCACGGTAAGTGAAGCTCTTGTTCTTGCTTCTTTCCTTACTCGAGTCTCTTTTTTCTGTCCTTTAACTTTTTTCCCTTTTAATAGGGTTCTCTACTCGTGGGGTGTCTGCTTCATCTATCCCGAAGATGTCCTTGGCTCAGGCCCAGGAAGTTATTGTTGGTTCATCTTCCTCGAAGAGGAAGATTAGTGAGTCTCATTCCGTAGAAGAAGAAGAAGAAGATGCTTTAGTTCACAGGCCACGGAGAAGGTGAATGGTTTTAGATGATGAGCTTACAACCTTCACCTTGCCTTCCGTGTCTGTGATTGAGCCCCACGTCCTTGATGATATTTTAGATTCACCTATTCATGAGGGTGTTGACCTTGCTCCTTACGACGTCCCTTTGGCTGCTGTCTTTCCTGTTTCTTTGAGAGAAGCTGTTTCGTCTATTCCTTTGGCTATTTCAACTTCTGTTGTTGCTTTGCCCATAACTTCTTCAACTCTTCAACTCTCTGTGCCTGCTGCTTTTCCCGTGGCTTCTCCAGCTCCTCAACCTTCCATGCCTGTTGTTGTTCCATATCTGCCTGCTTCCATGCCTTCCGTTGGGGAAGTAGGGTCTTCCAGCAGAGAGATGTGGCAGGTGGTAATAGAGTTTCAAGCTCAGGGGAATCTTTTCAAGAAAACGGGTGAGCCCTAAGTGTGGCTCAAGACTTTGTGTCACGCCCCGAAATCCCACCATTGGGCCGTCATGGCGTCTAAAGTTGAACCTGCTAGACAAGCCAATGTGTACAGTTAAACCAACATGATAACATCAAATTAACATAATAAGCTAAAAACAGTTCACAACTTAACATCGGAAATAAATAAAGTTTCAAAACTAAGTAAAGACAACATAATACAACGTCGCAATAATTTCCCAAAACCTGGAGTCACAAAACTCACGAACTGTCTATAGGAGTGCTAAATACAAAGTCTGAAAGGAAATACATGACTGTCCCTAAAAATTAGAGGAAAGACAAGATAGAAATAAAGAACTATGGATAGGAGAGACGCCAAGGCCCACGAATGCCAACGGGTATGCCTTGAAGCCTCTGGGGTGGACTGAAGGAGACTCCCTCAACGGTGTCCACTGGGTCCGGGTGCAGGATCTGCACAACAATAAGATGTGCAGTGTAGCATCAGTACAACCAACCTCATGTACTGAGTAAGTACCGAGCCTAACATTGGCCAAAGTAGTGACGAGGCAAGATTTGACAACAAACGTTAACCTGTAATATTCTAAACATATATCGTGGAACAACAAAGCAGTGATAAACAACTGCGTAGGGGAATACGCGAACAGACAATGGGATAACAGGTGAAATTGAGCAGTTAATTAAGCACATAGGAACATAGAAGAAGATAATTTATCAGAAATATGCTAATGAAACAAACATAATGCCAGAAATGTAATAAATGGCACGGCATCACCCTTCGTGCTTTTACTCTCTTCCTCACTATGCAATGTATCATGTATGACAATGTAATCATGGCACGACATTGACCTTCATGCTTTTAAATATAAATCATGGCACGACATCAACCTTCGTGCTTTCAAATATAAATCATGGCACGGCATCACCCTTCGTGCTTTTACTCTCTTCCTCACTATTCAATGTATGATGTAATCAATGTAAATCATGGCATGACATCACCCTTCGTAGTTTACACTCTTCCTAACTAATGCAATGGCAATTATAAAAATGGAAAGGAATGCATCATAGTGGGATCACAAATCATGATCACCCGGCAAGGGGAAAATATCAGTCATTATCATAACAAATTTCCCGGCAAAGGTCTCAGATATAACCAAAATTTTCAAGTATATCCTTTATAGTTGGGTCCTCAATAGGACCATTACATCACAAGTTCATTAACGAGTATTTTCAACAACAACCAACTTCCAAGTAGAGATAAATTCATAATACAATGGATATGGAGGTAAGGACAAGAATCTCATCAAAAATGGACTCACGGGCATGCTTGACACACAATGCATAGGTACTCGTCACCTCATCTATGCATTGGACATGATAAACACTTAGCATATAGCATACGATACCTATTCCCTCACCAAAGTTAGGCAAGACACTTACCTCGGGTCCAAAAATGGCAATCAAGCCTCTAACACCGCATTTCCTTTTGAATTCAACACCAAAACGAATAATATCTAGGCATAATTAACTCAATAATATCAATATCTAGGAAAAATAAAAATACACATGACTCCCAAATCATACCATGGACTTATTCAAGTACTAAAACCACCGAAATAACATCAAAATCAATGAATTAAACTCAAAAATCCATATAATTCGTCATAACTTCATAAAGCTCAAATATTCCATTTTCGAACCGAAACACGTCAAATCAAGTCCGTTTTACACCAAACTTTACAGATAACTCATATAACACATATTAAACTTGTTCCGGGCTCCGGAACCATAATACGGGCCCGGTAACATAGTTTTCACATCAATTATGATTTCAAAAAACCTTTATTATTTTCAGAAAACAATTTTCTTTAAAAATTCATTTCTCGGTCTTGGGACCTCGGAATTCGATTCCGGGCATACGTCCAGGTCCCATATTTTCCTACGGACCCTCCGGGACCGTCAAATCATAGGTCCGGGTCCGTTTACCAAAAATGTTGACCAAAGTCAACTTTAATCAATTAATTATTATAAAATCAACTGTTCAACACATTTCCACATAAAACTTTCCGGCTACACGCTCGGGCTGTGCACGTACATCGAGGTGAGATTAACGGAGGCTTTCGAGGCCTCGGAACACAGTTTCTGCCAAATTACACAAGATGAGCTTTTGGGTCATCACAATCTCCACCTCTAAAACTACCGTTCGTCCTCGAACGGACATAGAAAAGTACCTGAATCGGGAAAAAGGTGGGGATAACGGCTCCGCATATTGGGCTCGGACTCCCAAGTAGCTGCCTCAACAGGCTGACCTCTCCAGTGAACACGAACCGAATGATAACTCTTGTATCCTCCTTATAAGACAGATCTTTTTCCAACTGGACACCACTTAAGTCAAGTACATGAGATGGGTCCGCAATATACCTCCGGAGCATAGACACGTGAAATAATGGATGCACGACTGACAAACTAGGTGGAAAGGCAAGTCTATAGGCTACCTCCCCTACCTTGTCCAAAATCTCAAATGGACCAATGTACCTAGGGCTCAACTTGTCCTTCTTTCCGAATCTCATCACGCCCTTCATGGGCGACACCCGAAGAAATATTGTCACGACCCCAAATCCTAACCGTCCGTGATGGCGCCTATCGTGGAACTAGGCTAGCCGACTACCGCGTGTTAACAATTTCTTTTGAAAATACCATTTATGTTTCAAGCATTTCATAAAAATATACATAAAATTTCTGAATATAATAGGCCAATTTATATATACAGTACTGCCATCCCCAAAACCTGGAGCCAACATGTCATGAGAATCTAGTGAATAATCCAAAATAAAGTAATATGATACAAAAATTCCGAATCAAAGCTAAGTACAACAGGAAGGGAAAGCAGAGATGCTGCGAACGCTGAACAACTACCTCTATATCCCCACGATCCAGCTCCGGTGCGATATATATATATATATATATATATATATATAAAAGCTAATGCTCGATCTCCACTCCTGAATCTGCACACAGAGGTGCAGGGAGTAATGTGAGTACGCCAACTCAGTAGTAATGGAGATAAGTCAAGTGTAAGTAGCAAGGAATCACATAAAAATCAATGCCATCAAGTCACAATATACACAACCTTACTTTCCAATAGTATACATAGATATACGAAATCATCATGCCTTAGAAATAAACTTCATAAAAGTCCTTAAAATAATGCACATTTTAACAACTTTAAAACAAAGATTTGGTATGCAAAATGAATGTAGTAAAATCATAAGTAGCCCCTCGGGCGAAAACATGTTTCATAATCAGCCCCTCGGGCATGCCTCACAATCTCTCAGCACCTCACAATTACTCAGCACCTCATAGCCACTCATGCCTCCCAATCACTTAATCACTCGCACTTGGTGCGCTCACTGGGGGTGTGTACAGACTCCGGAGGGGCTCCTTCAGCCCAAACACTAATATCACTCAGAAGCTCACCATCACTCTTGGCCTTTGACCACACTCGGTGGAACCACTCGAAAAGCCCCTCGGGCGAAGTAATAGAACGGGGTACTCGACCCGAAAACATCATTTTAAAGCTCATGTGGTGTAAATCAGGCTGAGTTTCAAATAAAACAGTATGCACAATGATGCTGAGTAAAACCATCAACAGGTAGTGAGGAAAACAACAGTAAAACACCCTTAAAGGGTCTAAAGAGATCGGCACGAGGCCCCAAACACGGCTTACAGCCCAAATAATACACAAATCTTTAGAACATAATTTTAACATAAGATTTTGAGTAAATATGCGACTCATTAGTCACCGCGGAGAGGACCTAGTCCAATCCAAAAATCATTACGCGCCACATATTCGTCATCCGACATGTGCGCAATTCCAAATTTAGCGAGAAAATAATGCAGTCCAGGGTTCCATACCCTCAGAACAAGATTTAAGACCATTACTTACCTCTACCGGGCCGCGACACTAGTCCGCTATGACTTTTCCCCTCAAATTGGCTCCCTATTGCTCCGAATCTAGCAAACACCAGATAACATCATCAAGATATACTCATGGAACACAACCCAATCGAAAATCATCAAATTAAACAAAAATCTCGAAATTCGGCCAAACCCGAGCCCCGAGCCCACGTCCCGAAATCTGAAATTTTTTACATCATTAGAACCCTCGTCCTCCCACGATTCTATACATATCAAGAACACTAAATTCGGACCACAATTGCCATTCCAAAACCTCAAAAGAAATCCCAATTATTTCCTCCCATTTTTTCAACTTTTTCCTACCCAAAACCTTAAATTTTCAAGCCTAATCTCAATAAAATATCATAGGAACGGGATTAACAAATCAAAGAGCTCACCTTTGCTGAAGAACCTGGAAATCCCCTCCCAAAACCCCCTTCAATGGACTCCTCCCGCATGCAATTTGATGAAAAACTAATAAATTTCGCGGAGGGAGGCCCTTTTATACTGTTCTGCACAGTCATTGCCGCACCTGCGGACAACTGGTCGCACCTGCAGACCCACACCTGCGGTCCCAAGGTGCGCGCCTACGGAGAAAACACCAGCAACCAGCACAACAGATTTTCAAAAAATTCACTCCAACTTCCCATCAACCCACTCTGAATCAATCCCAAGCCCCTCGGGTTCCAAACCAAACATACCAACATATCCCATAACATAATTCAAACTTATTAGAGCCTTCGGAGCACCAAAAACAACACGAAAACACCAAATTTACATCAAATTCAAGCCTAAGAACTTTGAAACTTCTAAAATTCGCCAACTATGCTGAAACCAACCAAATCACCTCCGATTAATCTGAAATTTTGCAGACATATCCAAAATGACATTACGAACCTGTTCCAACTTTCGGAATTCCATTCTGACCTCGATAGCCTATTTTCCACTGCTGACCGGAAATCGCCAAAAACTAACTTTCGACTATTCAAGCCTAATTCTACACCGGACATCACAAAAATATTCCGAACACACTCTTAAGTCCCAAATGACCTAACGAAGCTATTCGAGCCATAAAATCCGCATTCCGAGGTCGTTTACCAATAAGTCAACTCTTAGTTTACTTTCTCAACTATTAGGCTACTTTAAAAGGCTAAATGCCTAAACTCTCACCATAACCACTCCGGACCCAAACCAACTGATCCAACATATCAAAAACAAGATAGCGATACTTAACAAATGCAAAAATAGGGGAAATGGGGTAAATCTCACAGAACGACCAGTCGGGTCGTTACAAATACCCGGTCGCCTATCATAAATGCCAAATCTCAAACTCTGCGATCCGTATAGCTCTTCTGCCTTGACTAAGCTGTACGAAGTCTATCCTGAATGATCTTCACCTTGTCCAAGGCATCCTGGACTAACTCAGATCCCAACAATCTAGCCTCTCCCGACTCAAACCATCCGACTGGAGACCGACACCGTCTACCATACAACGCTTTTTACGGAGCCATCTGAATGCTCGAATGATAGCTGTTGTTGTAGGAAAACTCAGCTAAAGGCAAGAACTGGTCCCATGAACCACCAAAGTCAATAACACAAGCTCACAACATATCCTCCAAAATCTGAATAGTGCGCTCGGACTGCCCATCCGTCTGAGGATGAAATGTGCTGCGCAAATCAATCTGGGTCCCCAACTCCCGATAAAATACACTCCAGAAATGGGAGGTAAACTGAGTACCTCAGTCTGATATAATGGATGTGGGCACACCATGCATCCTAACAATCTCTCTCATATAGATCCTTGCCCACTTCTCTGCTGAATACGAAACTGATACTGGAATGAAGTGCGCTGACTTGGTCAGCCTATCCACAACGACTCATACTGCATCAAACATCCTCTGGGTCCGTGGGAGTCCAACTACAAAGTCCATGGTGACGCGCTCCCACTTCTGCTCGGGAAGCTGAATCTGCTGCATCAAAATACCAGGTCTCTGGTGCTCGTACTTAACCTGCTGATAGTTCAAGAACCAAGCTACATAAGCTACAATATTCTTCTTCATCCTCCGCCACCAATAGTGCTGCCGCAAGTCCCGATACATCTTTGCGGCGCCCGGATGAATAGAATACCGGGAACTATGGGCCTCCGGAAGTATCAACTCACGAATACCATCCATATTAGGTACAAAAATCCGACCCTGCATCCTCAAAACTCCATCAGCATCAATCGTAACCTGCTTGGCATCTCCGTGCCTGACTCTATCTCCAAGAATACATAAGTGGCGATCATCATACTGCCTGGCCCGAATACGGTCATATACGGAAGAACGGGCTACGGTATAGGCCAAAACACTACCAGTCTCAGAAACCTCCAATCTCACAAATCGGTTGGCTAATGCCTGAACATCCAAAGCAAGAGGTCGCTCTCTGACTAAGAAAAATAGGCAAGACTACCCATACTAGCTGACTTCCAGATCAAAGCATCGGCCACCACAATGGCCTTCCCCGGATGATAAAGAATGGTAATATCATAATCCTTCAGCAACTCTAACCATCTCCTCTGTCTCATGTTCAACTCCTTCTGTTTAAACAAATATTGTAAGATCTTATGATCCGTGAACACCTCACATGGAACACCATACAAGTAATGCCTCCAAATCTTCAATGCATGCACAATAACTCCTAACTCCAAGTCATGAACTCGATAGATCTTCTCATGGACTTTCAACTGACGAGAAGCATAGGCTATAACCTTGCCATCCTACATTAACACTGCTCCAAGCCCAATCCGTGATGCATCACAACACACGGTATACGATCCTGAACCTGTGGGAAAAACCAACACTGGTGTCGTGGTCAAGGCTGTCTTGAGCTTCTAAAAGCTCGCCTCGCACTCATCAGACCACCTGAACTGGGCACACTTCTGAGTCAACTTGGTAATCGGGGCTGCAATGGATGAAAAGCCCTCCACAAACCGGCGATAATAATCTGCTAAGCCCAAGAAATTCCGGATCTCTGTAGCTGAGGTGGGTCTAGGCCAATCTCTGACTGCTGAAATATTCTTTGGATCCACCTGAACACCCTCTGATGATACCACATAGCCTAGAAAGGCAACTGAACTCAACCAGAACTCGCACTTGGAAAATTTGGCATACAACTGACTATCCCTCAGAGTCTGGAGGACGACTCTAAGGTGCTGCTCATGCCCCTCTCGGCTGCGAAAGTATATCAATATATCATCAATGAATATAATCACGAATGAGTCTAAATAAGGCCTGAACACTCGGTACATCAACTCCATAAAAGCGGCGGGGGCATTCGTTAGCCCAAATGACATCACCAAGAACTCATAATGCCCATAACGAGTGCGAAAAGCTGTCTTAGGGACATCAGACGCCCTAATCCTCAGTTGATGGTAACCAGACCTCAAGTCAAACTTGGTAAACACTGAAGCACCCTGAAGCTGGTCCAATAAATCATCAATCCTAGGCAAAAGATACTTGTTCTTTATAGTAACCTTATTCAACTGTCGGTAGTCAATGCACATCCTCATTGAGCCATCTTTCCTTTTTAACAAAAAACTCTGGACCACCCCAAGGAGAAACACTAGGACTAACGAAGTCTTTAGAAAACAAATCATGTAACTGCTCCTCCAATTCCTTTACAATAGTGATAGCGAGATACGATGCTTGAAGACCTCATAATTACTCAAAATAACGTGCCTCATCTAACGCCGCCTGGAGTGGGAACCTACGTTGTAAGTTAATGCTCCATAATTATAGCACAAAATTAGAAAATTACGCACAGATGGTTAATTAGTTTATTTATTTATTAATTAATATTATTATAATTACTCCTACTCTTATATATAAGTCTTTAACAAGCATGACTTCCTACCAGTACCTATAGTAAAAAGAAACAAAATTTAATTCACAAGGGAGAATTTAAACACAATAATTTACATCACAAGGATCTCAGCCTTACATAAATTCATCCGCGGCTCGAGGTCCGGTCTAAATATACCAAATCATTTTAACACGCGAGGATCTCATCCTCGATTCTGAATCACAAGTAATATGCATATCGCCACTCGAAACATTCCCCTTTATTCATTTAAATACTTTCCGTTAAGAAAAACAATTTCAACACGTAATGGTAAACACAGTTATTCCCATAGAATTTCTCAATACAAGTATTCACATAAGTAGATTTTTGAGTTACGAAGCTCAACTGAAAGAGGAGCATATTAGAAGAATTTTATTAGATAAGCATAACCGAATTAAGTTCTGAAAATCATCACTTTATAATAATTAGAGGTTGTTATTTTAGTGAAATCATTTAATGTAATGACCTCATCCATACCATAGAAAACATATCAAAAGACTGGGTCTCCACCTCTAGGAATCTGACCTCCTTTTGCGACATCCCGACTCCTTTTTCCCTAGGTTGTCATGTAGTTGAGTTGTAGCTATAATGGGGCACGTAGCCTGAGTGCTCTGATGAAATATGAATCTCCCAAGTCTAGGGCAATTTCTACCACCAGACGACATAAAGTATCAACCTGTCCTGAGTTCGTCCGAAATTCCCAGCTTTATCTCTTGCAAAAATTCCCGGCCTTATACATTCCAAACCAAAACCGATATGACACGCGACCTCCCAAAGTATTCCTTGATATTGGACTTCCCCCACGTGGCACGAAGTCATAGGTCAAAATACATGATAATCCACGATGTTAAGCTTCACAACTCATATAAATCAATCCCGTTGCTTTACTCTTTTTCCCATGGTGTGCAATACTTCCTGGTAGCGGTCAAGAAAATCATGTGGGTCTTCAAAGATATACCACTAAAATGGAGTGGAACTTGTTTGGTAACTTGTCCAACCTCAATAGACGGACTAGTGCATCCTGCAAACATCAAGTAGCCATAAATCCTTCCGGAATCTGAACTAGTCCAACATATACTGACTGAGCTAGAACCTCCGCATCTAGATCCATTTGAGACTGTACAATAAGTGTTGATGTTCGTGCTTTAGACTGCGCTGCTTCTGTCTCTTCCCTTGATCGTGGCTGTCACTGATGTTTCATCTCTGGTTCGGTCGTAGACGCTTCGCGTGTTGTCGAGATTAGTGAGAGGACAAGAGTAGGCAAGTTCAATCATCAATGATAGAATAAATTCGCACGATGGAGATGAAGAGATGTGGAGTTATTACTAACTTTGCAGCCTCTGGGGGATAAATACAGACATCTCCGTTCCGATCCCTCAGACTCTACCATGTTTGTTCGTGAGTTGTGAGACCTAAGCAACCTAGAGCTCTGATACCATCTTGTCACGCCCCGAAATCCCATCATCGGGCCGTGATGGCGTCTAACGTTGAACCCGCTAGACAAGCCAATGTGTACAGTTAAACCAACATGATAACATCGAATTAACAGCATAAGCTAAAAATAGTTCACAACTTAGCAGCATAAATAAATAAAGTTTCAAAACTAAGTAAAGACAACATAATACAACGTCACAATAATTTCCCAAAACTTGGAGTCACAAAACTCACGAACTGTCTATAGGAGTGCTAAATACAAAGTCTAAAAGGAAATACATGACTGTCTCTGAAAACTAGAGGAAAGACAAGACATAAATAAAGAACTAGGGATAGGAGAGACGCCAAGGCCCACGAACGCCAACGGGTATGCCTTGAAGCCTCTGGGGTGGACTGAAGGAGATTCACTCAACGTTGTCCATTGGGTCCGAGGGCGGGATCTGCAAAACAATAAGATGTGCAGTGTAGCATCAGTACAACCAACCCCATGTACTGAGTAAGTACCGAGCCTAACCTCGGCCGAATTAGTGACGAGACTAGATTTGACAACAAACGTTAACCTGTCATATTCTACAACATATATCGTGGAACAACAAAGCAGTGATAAACAACTATGTAGGGGAATACGGGAACAAACAATGGGATAACAGGTGAAATAGAGCAGTTAATTAAGCACATCGGAACAGATAAGAAGACAATTTATCAGAAATATGCTAATGAAACAAACATAAAGCTAGAAATGTAATACATGGCACGACATCACCCTTCGTGATTTTACTCTCTTCCTCACAATGCAATGTACGATGTAAGATAATATGAATCATGGCACAACATCACCCTTCATGCTTTTACTCTCTTCCTCACAATGCAATGTACGATGTAAGATAATATGAATCATGGCACAACATCACCCTTCATGCTTTTACTCTCTTCCTCACTATGCAATGTATCATGTATGACAATGTAATCATGGCACGACATCGACCTTCGTGGTTTTAAATATAAATCACGGCACTACATCAACCTTTGTGCTTTAAATATAAATCATGACACGGAATCACCCTTCGTGCTTTTACTCTCTTCCTCACTATGCAATGTATGATGTAATCAATGTAAATCATGACATGGCATCACCCTTCGTGCTTATACTCTCTTCCTCACTATGCAATGTATGATGTAATCAATGTAAATCATGACATGGCATCACCCTTCGTGCTTATACTCTCTTCCTCACTATGCAATGTATGATGTAATCAATGTAAATCATGGCACGACATCACCCTTCGTGCTTTTAATCTCTTCCTCACCAACGCAATGACAATTATCAAAATGACAAGGAATTAAGCATAGAGGGATCACAAATCATGATCACCCGGCAAGGGGAAAATATCAGTTATTATCATAATAAATTGCCCGGCAAGGGTCTCAGCTATAACCAAACTTTTCAAGTATATCCTTTATAGTTGGGTCCTCAATAGGACCATTACATCACAAGTTCATCAACGAGGATTTTCAACAACAATCAACTTCCAAGTAGAGATAAATTCATAATACAATGGATATGGAGGCAAGGACAAGAATCTCATCAAAAATGGACTCACGGGCATGCTTGACACACAATGCATAGGTACTCGTCACCTCATCTATGCATTGGAAATGATAAACACTTATCACATAGCATACGATACATATTCCCTCACCAAAGTTAGGCAAGACACTTACCTCGGGTCTAAAAATGGCAGTCAAGCCTCTAACACTGCATTTCCTTTTGAATTCAACACCAAAACTAATAATATCTAGGCATAATTAACTAAATAATATCAATAATGACTCATTAACACAATCCCATAGCCTAAATATACAATTCCTAGCATTCTTCCAAAAATACCAAAATCTGACCCCGGGCCCGCTTGGTCCAAACACGAGGCTCGGACCAAAACCCGATCACCCATCCCCACGACTTCAAATAAATGATTTGTTTTGAAATCAGACCACAAATTGAGGTTGAATTACCCAAAATCCCATGAACCCTAACTTTACCCAAAACCCCTAATTTCTACTTTGTTTTTAGGATTTTAGGCCTAGATTCTAGTGATTGATGAAGACAAATGGAAGAAAATGGAGTTGGAGTCACTTACCTATGAAGCTATGGTGATGGAAGTCTTCAAAATCGCCTAAGGGGGAGTGGGGAAGAAGAGGTTTGAGAAGAAGTGGGTTAAATCCTATAAGATTTCTATTTTGGACTATTAAAAATGACTGGGCAAAAATACTCTTCGCGTTCGCGGGCCCATGGCCGCGTTTGCGAAGGGTTGACAATCCTGACCTACGCGTCCGCGAGCCTAGGGCCGCATTCGCGAAGAACAACATACCCAGCCCCCAGACCCCTAGCCTAACACTACGGGTTCGCACCCCTGGGGACACGTTCGCGTAGAAGTACTGTCCACTGCTCCGCGTTCGGGTTTTCCCCTACGTGTAAACACAGGTCAAGATATTTACCATTCGCGTTCGCGGGCCCTTGGCCGCGTTCGCAAAGGGTATTACACCAGACACCATCAAAACATCAAAAACACCAAATTTTTCTACTTTAGACATCCAGTTAACTACCCGAAACTCACCCGAGCCCTCGGGACTCAAAATTAAAAATACACATGACTCCCAAATCATACTACGGACTTATTCAAGTACTAAAATCACCGAAATAACTTCAAAATCATTGAATTAAACTCAAAAATCCATATAATTCCTCAAAACTTCATAAAGGTCAAATATTCCATTTTCGAACCGAAACACGTCAAATCAAGTCCGTTTTACACCAAACTTTACAGATAGCTCATATAACATATATTAAACCTGTTCCGGGCTCCGGAACCATAATACGGGCCTGGTAACACAGTTTTTACATCAATTATGATTTTCAAAAACCTTTATTATTCTCATAAAACAATTTTCTTTAAAAATTCATTTCTCGGTCTTGGGACCTCGGATTTAGATTCCGAGCATACGCCCAGGTCCCATATTTTCCTACGGACTCTCCGGGACCGTCAAATCATGGGTCTGGGTCCGTTTACGAAAAATATTGACCAAAGTCAACTTTAATCAATTACTTATTATAAAATCAACTGTTCAACACATTTCCACCTAAAACTTCCCGGCTACGCGCTCGGGCTGTGAACGCAAATCGAGGTGAGATTAACGGAGGCTTTCGGGGCCTCGGAATAGAGTTTCTGCTAAATTACACAAGATGACCTTTTGGGTCATCACACTTTGATAGGTCCCTCTAAGAAAGCAAATCTAGCCAGCCACGGTGCTCTTACATGGGTCAGTGAGTTCATGCATACTTATTTGAAGGTATGATGCATGTTATCCCCTTTCACTCTCGTATATGAAATTTACCATATCTGACTGGTTTATTTCTTGTAGATTAATCTTATAGGCATGGAGCTTATGAAGAGGATTTCAAACACGAACCAAGAGGCAAGAGAGTTGCAGGCCAATGTTGATAATTGAAGAGCACAGTATGATAGCCTACGGATTGACATGGATGCTTTAGAAGAGAAAATGAGTACCTTAAAGCGGAAGATGAGACTCATGGCAGCATAACTGGCAATAGGGAGGGCTTCTTGCAGTCAGGCTGATAAAGATAAGAGTGTTCTGGAGTCTTCGTTCGCGGAGCATCTGTCCCGTGCCTCAAAGGAGATTAGAGACTTGAAGAACTTGTTGGGGCAAAAGGAGGAATACTCAGGTGAGCTCGTGCAATCACTCACTCGTACTCAAGAAGACCTTCGTAGGACTTTAGACAAAGCTCAAACTTTAAAGGAGTCGATTGTTCCATTAGGGTCGCCCATGAAGCTGCGGAAGCGGAGAAGGATGGATTGAGAGCTGATATTCAAGTATGGGCAAAGAATTATGAAGATTTAGAAAAGGTGGATGCTGTCAATGTGAGCTGGGCGTATATGAATTCTCACCTTGACACATTGATAGAAATGAGTCAAAAGGGTTTTGACCTTAGTGCTTAAATAGCCAAAACTAAGGAAGCCATGGAGAAGGCTCAACAAGGTCATAACCTCTCTTCACCTGATGGTGAGATTCCAGTCGCTCATGCCTCTTCATCCCCAGTTGCTCCCGCTCTTTACGCCACTGAAGTCAACCCCTCTCTTGAAAAGATTTAGTTTGTTTATCCCCCTTTTTTTTCTTTTTATCAATTGGTGGCTACCCCTAGTCCCATCGGGGGTAAATATGGATTTCCTTAAAGTCCCCAAATGACAACTTAGGGGCACCACAATGTATATAAAATTTTTATACGACTAAGTATAAGTTAATACTTAGATTTAGCCTTTTTAATATATAAATGTTAGTTCGACTTTTGTTGAGTTTCTGTTTCACTCATTAAGTCTTTTGCATGCTTCATTTTTTGAGGTTTTAGTTTTACCTTCGAGTTTTGCATGGGGAATGCTTTAGACTACTCGTACCGTTTTTGTAATAGGCACTATGTCATATTAAATGTGTGCCTTTTTGTAATAGGCATAGTTTATGGAAGAGGGCCCTTTATAATTGTCATGAAGAAGACGTCTCAACTTCATGATAATGCAATAGAGTGATAGGAATTTTACACATGTTTAAGAATGTTTCCAAGGAAAGCTTTTCTTGTTTGAACTTCCATGACATTTTACGTGTGTTTGATTATCATCTAAAACTTATGCTTGCAACTATTTTTGTTTAACAGATTTGATATACTCTTGTATTTCGTAACTGTTTTTCATAGGTAACAGTTTTTCGATACTAATTCAAGGAAACAACTGTTTTTTATTAGTAACAGTTTTTGTAAAGATTGGGGTTTTTACCCGCAACTGTTTTGGAAGCACTTTTCTAATAAGTGCGAGGGAAATGTATTCTTATTCGTAACTGTTTTTATTTGATAACGATTTCTTGAACAAATACAAGGATTTAGATCTTTTCATCCATAACTGTTTTATTTGAGAAATTTTTTTTGAATGAGTGCGTTGATTATTGATGTGCGGCTAGAATTCGTGATTTTAAGCATTATTTACCTCGCATTTTATGTACTT
>ML355093.1:0-95248 GCA_005239505.1 Nicotiana paniculata
ATGTATTATCTATATATAGGGCTCATTGTATCATTGTATAAAGTGAATAATATATTATTTTCTACTGTGCTATCTCACAGAAACAAACCTCCATCTTTCTTTGTATTTTTCCTTCTCCTTCAGCATCAATTCCATCCAATCTCAGCAGCTGCCTCATCAGCATCTCTGTCAGACAGACAATATCCTTTTCCTCAACATTGGAACCACCAAAAACAACTGCTTGTACAGCAGAGACCTGTAGTAATGAAGACCAAGGTAAGACTTCAAATTACGAGATCATGGTGTCATAGTCACCTTAAAACGAAAGGAATCAACCTGCTCTGAGAGCTTATCCACTTCTTTTCTCACTTCAGCAACTGCTTCAGCTCCTCTTGACATTTCAGTGGTTACCTTAACCTCTTCGGGGATTTTTTCCTCAACTGTTTTTTCCTCAATAACTAACACTTTGGAATTGTCTTTCACACCAACCAAGTGGAGATATTCATGATCTTCTTTTTCTTTTCCTCGGAATAGAAGTTTTTGCACCTTAGGCTCCAAACCTATTATTTGAGAAATGACACTTTTTACTTCACCTGTACCCATATTTCATTGGCATTAGAAGCATTACAACAGAGTATCGCGGCCAATTTATAACATTGCATTTATAAATATAGTAGATGCAACAGTGATATAACACCAGTTAATTCAGTATATCCAACCATGAAATATTACTTTCACTACATTGACAATAAGAACTTATTACCTTTACTAGATTGATTTGAGTTGAGAAAGACATTCACATGCTAAAACAGATAACAGATAACAATGTCATACACAACTTTCAAGCACTAAGCTGTCATTTATTGTGATAAAAAGAAAAGGGTAAGAACCTAAGCAGGCACCATGGTGTAGTTGGTTGTCACAATAACCTATTCTCCTCATCTTCAAATATAGATAGCTACCATTCCATTTGCTCCTATTCTGATTACAAATCAAATTAGGTTGATTTCTTTCAATCTGCCTAACCCTTGGTGGAGGATGCAGGCGCCAATAAAGTAGTTGAGATGGGCACAAGCTTGCCTAAGCACCATCATTTTTGGAGAAAATAAAAATGAAAATAAAGGACAAGGAGGCAGCAAGCAGTTATCAACTGTATTGAGAAACCCTCCAAGGATAGATGTGAAGAGGCTTTACCGAAAAGATAACCTCTTTCCAAGTTCTAAAATTACAAGGCACCTTAGAGCTAGAGAACTTCGAACTTATAGCATCCTTAGCTAGATGATTACCTTAAATTCTAACCATCTGGCCACATGAAAACCCGAAAATCAGTCAATCTCACCCTCTTCCGCATACAAAGGAAGCAGCAATGCAACTAGGCAGACAATGACTAACATATAAGTAAAAAAATGTAAAACTTAGATGCAAAAACATGTAAAGACTAAAGAGTTTAGGGCATCAATTAAACCTATCAAGGAGAAAATAAACCAAGAGGAGCATAGTGCAACCAAATTAGCCATGCCTAGTAAACCTTTTCTTTAATTAGTGTGGTGTTCCGCCAGCTTACACGCACCTCAACTAGTCCACCAAGTACTTGCTACCTCCGACGAGAACAAGTATCGCATAAGTCCACTTACTAAGGCTTAGACCAGGGACGAAGCCACCTTTAGCTAAGGGTGGTCAAAATATTACACTGTGTATATAAGTAAAATATTAAATTTAGATATATATAACATATATTGAACACTCTTTGCCGGGATTTTTTTTTACTTCTTTTAAATCTGAACACCCTTGGAAAATTTCTGGCTTCGCCTCTGGCTTAGACAAATAAAAAAGAATCACCTAGTGTTTTTTACTTTTTCTTTTGGGTTTGGCCTAGTAACCCTTTATGAGTCTATACAAAAATAACACAAACTCAGTACTAAATACTAACATGCTAAACTGAATATATATAATAAAAAAAAGAGAAGCTACTATAATAAAGCAAAGGGATGTAAAAATTCATACCAAAAGTGAATTCAGAGGGGACAGGGAGGTCGAAGTCTTGAGAGGCATAAGAGACCTTGATTGTAATAGAAGAAGCAGAATCATCTTCTCTCTTTTGAACAAGCATGCCGCTCGGCCTCATTTCCCAATCCGCTTCGTTTGACCCTTTCATTCCCAATTCTCAATTTTTGCACAACTGTGAAAATCAGGGATTATAAGATTTCCCAACCCTACTAGAGAACTGTGACAACATAAAGCAAAAGGATCAATTCAGAATTTATAATTAACGAGGGATTAACTTAAACCAATGATGATTCTCATAGGAGTTGCGTGGACTGGAGTGGGTGGTTGCCGGTTGTGGGTCCTATTCAGCCTTTTCCTTTCAATAACGTAAAACGTTTTTCGTAAAAGATGATTTTGTGAAATAATAGTTTTCCAAAAATATATTTGGCCACGCTAAGAATAGCCCAAATGTCCGGCCGGGTATCATGATAACTTCGCACGGCTTTTGAGGGCATAATGGATAATTGTGTATTTTCTTTTTTCATATATATCCTTTAGAAGATTTTATTTTAATTTAATTTTTTCCAAAAAATTCTCTCTCATTATTTTAGTTGTCTTACCTTCTCAAGGCTTCTTTTACATATACACATGTATGCTACATCATTTTTCATAAAGCACTCAGTGCGCATGTACATATACTATACCAAACGAAATACACTGAAATATACACATAGTATACTAGAGGAAATACGTATAAAATTAAACTAATATACTCATCTTGCATTGATCACTTTCTAACCCTAAACTCTTAAATATATAGTGTTTCACCTAAGAAGCTTTTTCAGCCCCCATTTTTCTATTTTTGTTTTCTCCTTCTTCATTTCTTATCTTTCTTAAGGTTAGATTAAGGAATAGGGGACGGGAAGAGGAATAATGCTTCAAAAGCTTATGTTGTATTTCATGGTAAGAGGCCTAGATTATACAACTATTGGCATCAGTGTGCTCCTATGGTTACTGGTGTTAAGGGTAGCATCTTCAAGGCTTTCAAATCTTATGATGAAGTTATAGCAGCGTTCAATGAGTTTAGAAATAGATCTCAAGCTGATAATATATCGGCATCGAAGGTGTATGTGGTATTTCGTGATAAAAGGTCTGGATTATACAACTATTTGTGTGAGTGTGCTCCTATGGTTATAGGTTTCAAAGAAAGCATCTTCGAGTTTTATAAATCTTATGATGAAGCCATAGCAGCTTTCAATGAATTCCAAGAAGAAAATGTTGACCGTGAAGAACCATCTTCAAGTTCATTTGTAGGTGAAAGTGGTTTAGGGGTTGAAGGTGACAATGGAGCAAGTGTTACATCATATGTGTTGTTAGCTGGAATGTTTGTAGGGATGAAGATATCAGAAATTTGTTCAGTTTAGTATTTTTTTCCCTACTGAACTGAATATTTTGCTACATTGTTGGACCTTAATTGAAAATTTTAGTTATAAGTGTCAAAGTGTTATCATTTTTGGACATTGTTTGTTTCATCTCTAAAAAAACTCCTTCTTTTGGAAAGAACTTGGGAAGTTTTCTTCATAAGTACTTTTGTCCTCAACTATCTTCAAGTTTTTTACATATTTCTTGACAATACATTTTTCTACTGTCCAAGGTTGGTGTCATAACTTCAATGTGCTATACTAATTTGGAAAAAAAATGATCACCTTTAGAGGACTTAATTAATATTTACAAATGTTACTCTTAGTTCTTTCATTGCATTAGGCATCAAATGAACAATTGCAATTTTGAAGACAATAGGATTGTTTTATTAACTTGAATCAAACGATCATTTAAGTAAAAAAAAAAAAGATTCAAAGACATTCAAAGACGTAATAATATAGTTTCATTAATATGAGATTTTATAACATCACCAAAACATAATAAGATCAATAAAAATATCACCATAAGGGGTAGACAACTTCATAGACTATTAGAAAAACATCACCATAAGCAAAAAGACAACTTGAGATAAAACTTCATAATGCATGGACTACTCAATATTCTGGGTCACAGAAAGAGACTTGGTGGCCTTGGAAGCGAATTCAGTGTCACTAGTGATAACAATAATAGAATTACTCTTAGCTCCATTTTGGACGGATGGTGTGGGCATATCATCAAGCATGGTATAGGTTGAAGTTAGCGGATGCTCCTCCAACATGACACTTTTTAGGTAATCAATGCTTGAGTGACGAACCACCCTCTCAAGATATTCATTAACGTCACACTACACCTTAGTAAAGTCACGCTTAAGATCTTGATACAAAATATTATGACTAACGAGTGAACCACGGAGTAGTTGTTCAACAGCTTTCTTGACGAAGTCCTATCCATCGTTATGCTTAGATGTAGTAGTAGTAGTAGTAGTTTCAGTTTATTTATTTTACGTAGGGTTAGCATATGAGAAAAATATATAGGGAGAGTTATGATAGTTATTCTACATCCCAGTAGGACTTAAAGTCCCTTTGTAGAGACCGTATGCAACCATTACACTTCTAGTAGCCACATCCACTCCTCTATGCGGACATTATGCTTACCAACAGCCACTTTCACTCCTCCATGCATCCATTGCACTTCCCAGTAGCCTCTTCCACTCCTCCATGCAACCATTACACTTCTCAGTAGTCAATTTCACTCATTTATGCACCATTACACTCCTCCATGCAACCATTACTCTCCCCCATTACTATAATTAATTATAATATCTTGTCTTTATCCATCCGCCTATACAGAGTTTAGATAAAGAAAATATTTAAACTTTTGCCATATAGTGGCAATGCCCTTTCATAGGTTTTATCTCATTGTCTTAACCTTGGAAGACTTGAGTAATCCATGTAAAGGTTATTTGATCCTTGTTTAGATTTAGGTTTAGGTTCTCTTTTGGTTTAGGTTCATTTAGGTATAGGTTTAAGTTTTGGTGGTTGAATTCTATTTAATAACGGATCGGTCTCCAAAATTTTGTATTGGTAAATATAATTTTTGATTTTCCATTTTGATCTTTTCACTTCTCTATGAGCAAATTAATGTCAAATTTTAGACTTTTTTTAAGAAAAAATAATCTTTCTAGTCTTGTTGTTGGTTGTAAAATGAAGGAAAAGAATAGGGGGACTTGGCCTAAACGATGAATGCTAAATAATATCTTAGTTGTTGTTCCAGTTTAGTCAATTTCTGCACTAAATATATTAAATGATTTTCAATTTAAATAGGTTTTTTATTAATCCAGTAGTCTTCTTAAAATAAATAAAACAAACAATATTATAAGGAACAATCATATTAATCCATAAACATGTTCTTATAATAATACTTTGATCCATTTGAAGTCAATACATATAACTAAAAGCACGTATCGAGCTAAGCATTAGGTGTTCCTAGCACTTCAACAAAGAAGCACAGCCCTTGATGTAGCCTCAACTAGTTCAAAGAGAAGAACACTTCTTTTCTTCAGATTATTGTCGACAACAAATTGGTTTCACCCCTTAACGAGTCTTATCCGAACACCATTTGTGAGAGTCACAACCCACTACTATAACCTTAGTCAATGGTCAATTTAAATATTTCATAATTAAATTACTAATTAGGTTCCAAATCTAACAATTGATGTCAAAATTAACATTAGAAGGGGACTAAATATGCAAAATATACATTTTATTTAGGGCTCAAATCTGTATTTTACTAAACTTTATGGTCAAATATGATTTTTTGAAAGGTTGGCCGTATATATATACACATTCACCCAAACGACCCTAAAGACATAGACACACACTCTTACACAAACCCTAGAAAACTAACCATGGAATCCTCTCCCAGTTCTGCCAAACAATCCCTATCTTACTCCTCTTCTGATGATAACGAGGAAGAGCATAATTCAATATTTGAAGTGATTATGAAAGATTCATACATAAATCGCGACTATATAGTAAATTAGTTTTTTTTTATAAATAATTAAACCATTAACCTCCGGCAGTATGACTTTTTTTATGGGGGATTTGGGCTAAATGAGTTTCTTACTACTAATGATTTTCTCTTCTGTTTTCACCATATTCTAAAACGAATCTATGAGCATCTTCGTGAAACAACTAACATTGCGCTTCTTCAATATGGTGGCAAAGAGTGGTTTGTAGGATTGACCATTGGTGAACGAAGAAGGCTCAAAGATGGTTGAAAAATTTTGTGGTGGAGAATGATAGCAATCGATGTTGTGTCGTTAAATTTGAGTTGGTTGAAATTGTGCCATTGTTTGTTGTCTTCAAAGTGGAAGTGAAAGGACAAGGAACTTCTGAAGATCAGGTTGAAATTAATTAGTTTTTAGGTTATGTTTGTGTTGTTATTTTTTTTTAGCTTTTTTTAGGAACTTCTGAAGATCAGGTTGAAAAATTTCCTATCTTTTTTATGCATGTCATTGAAGAACTTGAGTAATGATTGTGCGTCCCCTTCTTGCAACCGAAGCTTTCTACTCTTCAAAATATAATTTCTACATTACTTTGGTGTACAACCTAGATTTTCGGGGCCACCAACAAGTACTTCAACGACTCTTATATTTTTTGAGCGTCTAAGCCAGCAATATATTTAGCTGCAAGAGCTCCCTTAAGAGACTTACTAAGCGATCTGTGTCCAACCATCAATCGCGATAGTGCTGGTTCCAATTGATGATTATGTTTTTAACCACCTTTGAAACACACCATGAACCATTCTCCTCCAAAATTCCATTTATTCTAGCAGACAGTTTCTCCTCTTGGTAACATGCTTATTCCTTGGTTTCCTAGACCTATCACAACCATATTGCACATAGCTAACAATATCACCACCTTTTTTGTTTGATGTTCTTTTGACAATGTAAAACCCTGATAATCTTGCATGCTCTTTGTAAAAATCAAAAATAACATCCTTATTACTGAACTGTGTCCCAGTAATTGGACCAATTACTAGATCTTCTTCATTGAACTCGTTATACATTTCCATGTCCTCTCCACATTCTCCCTCTTCCTCTAGATAATGGTTGTCATCATAATCAGCATCATCAGCAACAGCTGCATCGTCAACATGATCTACTCCATTATTGAAGTTGTCGTCTGAATCAATGTTGACCCACTCATCTTCATTCATCAAACTGTCGTCTGAGTTCAACCCTAAATATATGTGTAATGCATTCCTTAGTTGCTCCGACCTAGTTTCTAGGCTGTTATTCAGGTTTAATGATTCCAAACTAGTTTCTTGGTTTGCATTCATGTTTAGGTTAAGGGAATGGTGGTGAATTGTGTGTTTAATGAAAGCTCACTTATCATATGTGTATGGTATAACAAGGTTACTCAAATTTATATACCGTTTAATTTTTGAAAATAATATATGTATACATACGAAGGCTTTTGATCTTCCCATCTGTATAAATTTTATTTTAAAAAATATATGTAATAATATACGCATATATACGAAGACTTTAATCTTCCCATGAGAAAATGATAATTTTATTGGACCGATATTTTTGGATAATTAATAGTTATTAATTAATTTGGAAGGAAAATATTTTGGAAGAAAATAAGGACTATTAAGTCAAATGTGAAATTAAAGGCTTTAATTGTGAGTGCGGCCAAAGTTGGGCGATTATGAGTGTGGCCGAACAGCAGCACTCAATAGTTGTAGCTTTGGAAAACAAATTTCTACACTAGTTTTCATCATTATTGTGCTTGTCGGATATTAGGTAACAAATAACAACAATAATAAAATAGTGATAAAATGTGAGAGTGAAGGAGGTTTAACTAAGGTATGTACCTTAAATACAATTGTCGCAAATTATAATTTGGTTTATGTGTGTATAAGTTTATGAGATCGAACAGATATTGGTATGTATGTTGTGTCCTGGTGTATGTGTCAGGTATCTGAATAATAATTAAAATTTCTTTTTTTTGTTGCTTCAAAGTAATTTAAAATTTATTCAGATTAATTGAAAAGTTCTTTTCACATTTCATTTGTTGCTTAAATCTGTTAAAATAAAAATCCAGCAAAATATTTTTAAATAGTCAAGTGCATGTTATGGTAAAAACTTTTGATAATGATTTTTTTCTGTTGAGAGAACATTTCATAGTAAAAATTGGGCAAGTAAAATGACATTTCTAGAGTATAACTATAACAAAAAAAATGATGTTAAGTTGAAAGTGAACCTTTGATGATTTTGCATCCATCAATCTCGCGCTGTCTCAAATACATATAAAAAGAATCAAGAACTGCTTCAACAAATATCTTAGAATAACCTTTTACAATTTTGAAGTCATCTGTAACCTTCTGAATTGCTTCTTATATCACTTTAGTTTATACTATATTAATATTAATACTATAAAAGGGACAAAAAAGGCTGAATGGTGGATGAACATTTCAAGTAATTAAGAAGTCCATAGTAATATCAGAAATGCCCAGAGATAAAACTGATAGAGTTCAATCCATATTGCTACACAGCAGCCCATTACAATTGAGAGCTCAAGTGTTGAATAATGTGTAAAAAACACTGATTTTTTTTTGGAACCACAGAAGCGAGCACTCTGGTGTGTGGTGAGTGCTCTGTGAACAATAGGCAAAATCACACGGGATGTAAATAGTACTAGGCAAGTACTTGTGAGACAGACTAAACCTAGAAGACATTGGCATCGAAGGGTATCGATCCTAAGTTTCTGTATGGATGACCGCCGTCCAAAACAACTAGGCATCAATGAGGATAAAATACCGAATTTGTCCCGCTTAATTTGGAATATTTTCTATTGATTCTGCCTCGCCATTTGAAATTTTTTGATTTTTGTTCTCAACACTAGACAAGCAAACCAGAAAACAGCGCAAAGGAAAGAAAAACTTGTGGCGCTATCAGTGTAACTATGACAATTAAGCTTAATTGGATGGTAATCCATAGCCATAAATACCTTCATCACATAGCAAATCATCAAATGCCTGCACCTAAGGGACTAGAAAACAAACAAGAATATAACAAGAACCAGATTTATAACAATATAGCCAAGCTTGAAATGGCTGGTATCATACCACAAGTATTCATCAACCAAAACAAAATCCAAACTTGTCTAATTTAAGTATTGGCAACAGGGAAAAGAGGGAATCAACAATAAATATATCACCTCGGCAAAGTTGCCCCATTTTGATAAAAGATTAGACCTAAAATAGTATAAAAAATGAAATCTTTATTCATCCAACAATGATAATTTTTGCTTATAGATGTAGCCATGCTAGGATAAGCTGATGCAAAACTAAAAATAGGCATCAACCTAAGTTGTTCCAAGCTTGTCCAATCATAATATTGGCAACAGGGAAAAAGAGGAGCATCTACAGAACAGATCACCTCGGCAAAGTTGCCCTCATTTCATTTATTGATGCATACAGATTTAATGCACAGAGAAGTAGAGACAATAATCTAGAGTTAACAGTCAGTCATAGAAGGAATAGCTCCTATCAGAGTAACTATGACAAAAAAAGCTTCATTTGGATGTAAATCCATAGCTTTACTTCAAGTCATCATCATTTAGGAACATTCAAAAGTTAAAAAATTCAAGCAAATGCAATACAATCAATTCAATTCAATGGGGATAGATGGAATCCTATATGTAATGAACAGGGAGGGATAAGGTGGCGGCTCAATCATAGTTGAGTGGTGCTAGGGTTTGAACCATTATAGACAGTAGTGCTTCATTATATACAGAGGGATTCGGGGGCTAGGGTTTTGCCTTTAAGGAATGTGCCTCCTTATTCTTTTTTTTTTTTTTTTTTTTGGGCCTTGTGTTTTCCCGTGGTTTATATAGCTTATAAGAAACTGAATGGTTAAAGATAAAATTGAAATACACATTATATTGACTATATTTAGCTTATTATGCATAGAAAAATGTAGTTAATTTTCAGGAAATTAATTTTACACTTGATACAACTTCTAGTTCCTACATTCTGCTTTTCAACAATGTCTTACCTGCTCCCTCATTGTATGGAGTACTATTTACGACATTACATGGTCATGCACCTATTGATGAGGATTGTGCAAGGCTAAATAAGGGTTTTACCGGACTTAGTATATCACCATAGGGTGCACCAGTACTATTCGTAAAGAAGAAAGTCGGATCTCTAAGAATGTGCATTGACTACATGCATTTGAACAAGATAACAGTACGCAATAAATATCCTTTGCCTCGTATAGACGACATGTTTGATCAGTTACAAGGAGCTGCCTCTTTTCAAAGATTGACCTCCGTTCTGGTTATCATCAACTTAGAATCAAAGATTAAGATATTTCTAAGACCGCTTTCAGAACTCGATATGGGCACTATGAGTTTTTTGTGATGCCTTTTGGAATGACAAATGCTCCAGCTGCATTCATGGATTTAATGAGTAGGGTGTTCAAGCCGTTTCTGGATAGATTTGTAATAGTATTTATTGATGATATCCTGATATATTCTCGTAGCCAAGGAGAACACGAGAATCATCTCAGGACTGTGTTGCAGACATTGCGAGAACATCGGTTTTATATTAAGTTCTCAAAGTGTTAATTTTGGCTAGACTCGGTATCATTTCTGGGGCATCTTGTATCCTAATATGGAATTATGGTAGATCCTAAGAAGACAAAAGCTGTGCAGAAATTGCCCAGACCTACTTCTCCTATAGAGATTCGTAGCTTTTTAGGCTTGGCAGGCTATTACAAGCGTTTGAGCAGGATTTCTCCAGAATAGCAGCGACACTAACCAAGCTAACACAGAAAAATGCAAAGTTTCAATGGACGGAGGAATATGAGCAGAGCTCTCAAAAACTCAAAACTTGTTTGACAACTGCACCAATATTAGCCTTACCATCAGGTCCAGGAGGATTTACAATATTCTGTGATGCCTCGAGGATTGGATTAGGATGCGTTCTGATGCAAAATGGGCGTGTTATAGCTTATGCTTCGAGGCAATTGAAAAAGCACGAGCAAAACTATCCTACACATGATTTGGAGATTGCCACAATGGTATTTGCTCTAAAAATTTGGAGGCATTACCTATACGGAAAAATTTGTGAGATTTATACTGACCATAAAAGTCTGAAGTATATCTTTCAGCAGGGAGATATGAATCTTTGGCAGCGTCAGTGGATGAAACTACTCAAAGACTATGACTTTTCTATTTTGTATCATCCTAGAAAAGCCAATGTGGTGGTTGATGCATTGAGCAGAAAATTTAAGGGGAGTTTGGCACATATAGATCCTACAAAGAGACTTTTGGCCAAATATATTCAAAGACTAGAAGATACAGGTATCAGATTTAGTATCAGAAATTCAGAGGCATTGTTGGCTTGTGCTCAAGCTAAGTCTTCATTAATTGAGCGCAATAAGGTCACTCAATATGAGGATGAGCGATTATGAAAATACAAAGATGAGGTTGTAGCTGGTAAAAGTAAGGAGATGATTGTTGAAAGTGATGGTGTTCTTCGAATGGGTTACATGCTATGTGTAGCAAACATAGATGGGTTGAGACACGATATTCTTTAAGAAGCTCACAACTCTAGATACACTATACATGATTTGATAAGAACTGAAATGCCCTATATTGTTTTGAAATATTTTCCTATGAGTATATACAGATTACAGAGACAAGTATAAATGGGAGTAGAATTTGAAGGATCCCGTAGCTAATGATGTGTTTGCTAGACCTGGTGCACCTTGTAATTACCGATTACCGTTACAACCCTCGCTAGTGGGAAGGTAGAACTAGCATACCGTTACTGATTTCCCTCGAGTAGGGACTACCGTTATATTTGACTTCTTGCAAAGAAGTCCACAGTTATACCTATTACATGATTCATTCATTGAAACCTCCCAAATATGAATCTTGATATTATACAGTGTCTACTGAGCTTATTACTGAATTGTCAATTGAATTACATTACATGAAAAACATGACGAGACTGGAATTTTCTTATTGTTTCTGAAAGGGCATTCTTGTGATATTTTTGTTTAATATAGTAGCATGTGTTTCTGACTTGTTCCCAATAAAAATGGTCGTGGTTAAGTGTTATTATTCATTGAGCTAGCAACTCATTCCCCACTAATTTTTTTTTACAGAGACAGCAGTTGACGCGGGCGAGAATTTTGTTAATTAGAGCGCATAGGTTGATAGTTCTTGGTGAGCCTCGCACTTGTTCGCGTGGGCGGAGATATTATTTACTGTTATGGTCTTTTCTTTGAATTCTTAGAGTCGATCCATAGTCATTCTTTTAGTATCATGAGTACTCGTTTGTTATTATAGACTTATGTTGAGTATCGCTCTTCCTTATCAAAGTTGGAGATAAATTAGTATTTCTAATTGTTAGTAGGTGGACTATTAATGGTGGATATTTGTTTGGGTTGATTGATAAAGTTATTGTTGTTTGGATTAATATTAGGATGTTTAGTTGTTGATTTGAGACGGAAATTTTTGGGATAGTCCAAAAATAAGGAAACTCTGTCTGTTTTTCTCTAAAACACCGATAAGACTCTTTTGGGAGCAATTGCTCCTAAGTGCCGGTCACGATCCTAAATTGAGTCGTAACAGAAGCAAAGTTGCCAACTTATTAAACCATTCAACAAATTAAACGAAAGTGAGAGAGCAGACAAGGCAAGTAACATGCCGTTAAGTTGCTTCAGTAATGGTACCATGCTCAAGGCAATGCACATGGACTTTGACATAACCACAAAGATACTAAGAAAAGTGATTTAACTTGCTTCCAATGCTACAGTGATTGAAGCACGTATCAATTTGACAATATATAACTTTGAGTTTTGAGACAATTAGCTATGAACTGTTCATTACATTCTTCAGCCAAAATGAATGGAGCTAGCTAGGTGAACAGGGGGCATCCCCTTCTTAGTTTCAAGCTCCCAGTCGAATTGTTTTTCTTTTATTCATGCTTAAAGGGAAGCCCGATGCACAAGACATTCAACGTTCATGCAGAATCCAGGGAAGGGCTGCATCCAAGGGGTGCGAAGTAGAGTTGCTTTCACAGCACGAACCCATGACCTATAGGTCAGACGAAGACACCTTTACCGTTTCTCTAAGGCTTCCGTTCTTTTCCATTTCATGCTTATCAAAAAGAATTTCTGGAGAAGAACACGAATAGTGTGAACAGCAGCATAAGTTTGGATGTAACCTCTTGAACATTTGAAAGCATTTGTTATTTTCTTTGGGACTACTAATCTAAAATCTGTCTACTTCTAATCTTATTATTCTTCTTCCTTTTGTTATTAAGGATTTCTTGTCTTGCCAAGCTAACTGATTACAAGCATTTGATCTTTTAACATCATGACTCTATGATAGTCTTGCTTGGTATATAGTTTGAGCTGAGGATTCCTCCCACAGCAGGAGATGGTGGAGCGCGCAAAGGCAAGGAAGAAATGAAGTGTACTAAGTCATTCATGTTCTTATGTGAAGAACCATCAATCTGCATACTAGCAACAATCTTTTGTTTCATGTCTACTATCCTTTTCTTCAGATTTTTGCCTTCTTCACTTAACATGAGTTTTCTTACTGTTTTCTCTATAACCGATCTCTCTGTCGCCTCAAATTCCAGGCCAACCTTATATATTTGGCTCAGATACCTCGCGTTCACTGGTTGGTCTGCCAAAATTGGCCTGCATATCATAGGGACTTCTTCACAAATACTCTCAAGTGTTGAATTCCAACCACAATGCGTGAAAAAACCAGCTACCGCGGGATGTGCAAGCACCTGTTTTTGTGGTGCCCATTTCACCATCCGACCTCTTTCTCCTATCGTTTCCTCAAAACCTTCGGGCAAGGCCTCAGTCCATTGAAAACCAGAGACGGATCCAGGTCGAACAACCCATAAAAACGGCTGCTCACTGTTAGCTAATCCCCAAGCAGTCTCAACTAACTCCTTGTCGTCGATCTTTACTAGGCTTCCCAAGCTGACATAGAGAACTGAACTTGGAGCTTGTCTGTCGAGCCACTCGATGCAGCTGCTGTCTTCTTCTAGTAAGCTAGTCGATGAGGTTGAAGGTGCCATTTTATGTAGAGGGCCTATGGTGAAGAAGGGCACCTTGTAATGTTCCTGAACGCATAATAACAATGAATTCTCCAGGTCTTCCGTCGTGTTCCAAATTGTCGCGACAGAAGATCCTATATCGCTCATTGCTCGACAGAATTCTAGTATCGGTTCTGGAACTGTATTATCTATGACAGGAAATGGTACATCCTTAAACCTCAGGGGATGAAGCTCCGGCAATGGATCCAGCAGCTGAGAATCTGGAATTGCAGTGAGTAATCAATCTCTTGAAATCAACGAAGATTTAGCGAAAGATAGGGCACAAAAGAAGAAAAAGATTTATATAGACAATATAGATAGGGCACAAAAGAAGAAAAAGATTTGTATAGACAATACCAATTAGCTTAGAATATATTTACTTAGGTTGATACGTTCACTTTAGCTCCTATGCTTTGAAGTCTTTTAGCTCTATTACAGATTCTTATAACAACAACACCAAAAAACTCTGTGAAATCTCACAAGTTGGGTGTGGGAGGGTAGTTTGTACGTAAACCTTACCCCTAACTCATGAAGGTGGAGAGGCCGTTTCCGATTAGAAATTCTTATGCCAATAGGAAATATACCTAACTTCTAGTAATTTTCATTTTTATTTTTTATTTTGTATAATGTTTGCCTAAAATAAATTTAAATGAGGAACATGATCAGTGAAGATTCATATAGCTGGCCCCAACTTATTTTTTGGGATTTAAGACAGTACTTAGTTCGTTGTATTGAATCCGAAATAATTTGACATTTAAATCTTGCAGCAGAGGTTGTGTCTGGTTTCATACCTTCAAAAGGAAGATATTTTTCTGGTTGCTGAAGAATGGTGAGCATAGAGTGCAAATATGTAGCACTGAAAGTGCGCAGGACAATGCTTGGAATCCTTAGTTGAGTAGCCACATCATCAACAAAGAACATAACGTTGTCATAAACAATACAAGCAAGTTCATCACCATCCTCTTCCATCATCCTAACGAGGTAATTTTTAAGGGGCGGCTTACAGTTTTCGTTCAGATCATACATATTTTCTAGACTCGGCATTGACATGTCACGTCCTTGTAATCCGTCGTCCATAGAATGGAAGACGAATTCAGGATGATTGGAATAATCAGGAGTATTGAATTCAGTATGCGCGACTACAACAGAAAAGCCTTGAGAATGAAGAATACTACCAAGTTGCAGCATTGGTGTTAAATGCCCCTGGAATGGATATGGCACTAATACAACACTCTGTCTTTTTTGTGCTTTCATCTTTCTTTCTTGAATTTCCATGGTAATGTTTTTCCCGAAAACAATCTTTCTACCCTCACAAAGTAAAGATAAAGTCTACGTACACAGTATTCTCCCCAGACTTGACCTCACTCGTGGAATTACACTGAGTTCGTTGTTGTTGTTATTGTTGTTGTTGAAGTAAAATTTACACATATATATAGCTCTCAAGTTTAGGAAATGTGAGGAGTTTCCAAAGAAGCTGGCTTTTTGGAATATTTTGGTGCTACTTAATATTGGATGAATGGTGATGGAAAATAGGGACAGCTACTCATCATAGTTAATCACAAAAAGGGAGTGTAAAACTAATTCTTTTGGAGGCTTATTTTAATAAGAGATGCAAATTGGAAGATGCTTCAAAATTGATCTTATATTAGTATTGTTTGTGTTTAGCTATTCGTCTTTTAATCCAATGCTTCAGATTTCAATGCATTTGTTCGGCTATTGTTAGGCCATATGGACAGGATAAGAGAATATGTTGTATTACAGCCGCCTCATTAGACTAAGTAACCAACTACCATATTTGGCTTCATGAAATAGTTTTGATTTGATATTTAAATATTTTAAAGATCCCTTTTAATCTTTAAATTCAAATAGATTAGATTTCAAGCTTTAACCCATGCTCACTATTTATATTTTTTATAATTCTTTATCACTTAAGGTTATTAGTCTTCTAGAGAAAGTTTTTTGTATAATCTATACGGGTGAAACTATTTTTATGTTTTCTTAAAATTATATGTAAAGAAAAGTATTATTACTGTGTTGCGTGTGACTATATATATATATATATTTTTTACTTGTACTTTTATTTTATTCGGGTAATGATGTTGATGATATGAGTTGAACTAAATAACAAGAATGAAGACTTACATTATCGATTCCAACTTCTTTGGCACTGAATTATTATCATATATATAAAGAAAAAGAGAGGGAGAAAGAGAGAATCTAATTGTATGAACCTGTCCCGTAAGTGTCCCTTCTCTAAAATTGACAAAAGCATTTCTCTCATGATTAAACTAACCACAAATTGCTACTTCTCACAAAGTGTGTCTCTGAAAATCTACTAACGAAAATATTTTTCAAAATAAGCAATTTTGATAGCTTCCTCAAACATGTTGTTAGTTGTAAGCACGTATTTATTACTCAAATCAATTTTTTTTGTTGTTAATTTTATTACTCCAAATCAATTCATGATCAAGGAAAGGAGGCAACTCTTATTAGGGCTGTGCATAATTTGGTAAATAATGAATCACCGTACCGAAATTGAAAATTATAGTATTTGATATTCAATATGGTATTTGGTTTAAGTTTTAAAAAATATTGGTATTTATGGTACTTGGTGTTTTAAAATAAAATATCGAAACACCAACACCATACCGGAATACATATTATAATACATAATACACATACACATATTATTAATTATACAATAAATATAAAAATCTAAAATTTTACTTTCTTTTATTCTCTAAGTTCATCAATTAACTCTAAGCAAGTAACAAAACATTTCTAATGATCAAATTTATTCTTTATGTACAGTTTTCTCTCTGTGTGTTGATATTTGCTAATTTTGGACAAAACTTTTGTCAACAAATGTTTTATGTTTTGAACTTTTGAGTACTTTAATTTAGAATATTATAGTCTATGACTTTATACACTAGTAGTATTCAAACCAAATAAACTGAAAGGAGAAAAACATAACCATACCGAATTTAATTAGGTACGCTACTGATATTACATTTTAAGAAACCGAACACCGAAAATACCGAACCGAAATGTCTAAATATCGTACTGTCCCGACCGACGAACACCCCTAGCTCTTACATGTACTCACTATTAAACATATAGCAAGCAGGAACTTGAACAGTGGGGATGTCAACAAATACAATTGAGAAAGGAGCAATAGCTAATGGTTCAGAGGATTTTACTAGTATCGGTTCCAAGTGAGGGATTCTTCCAAAATGATCTACACTAAGTTCCTTTCCATTTAAAAGCAGTGTTTGGCTATGTAATTCACCATCTTTGGCTGTAAGGTGATATTCTTCCCTCCAAATTTCGTGTCTCGAATTCTGATCATTTATGACTCGCAGCAGCAGTGGCGCCTTGTTTGTGGCTAGTGTGACCGAAAGACTTACATTAACCGTTGTACCACCATCCATGTTGATCAACAACAGTGTAATTCCGCCCTGCAACATAACATACGTATTTAGAAATCACTATCTCTAGGCGTAACTGGTGAAGGGGAGCCTTGACGTAATTGGTAAAGTTGATGTCATTCGACTAGGAGGTCACGGGTTAGAGCCATGGAAACAGTCTCTTGCAAAAATGCAAGGTATGGCTGCATATAATAGACCCTTGTGGTCCGGCCCTTCCCCGGATCCCGCGCATAGTGGAAGCTTAGTGCACCAAGCTGCCCTTTTTCCGTTTATATCTCTAGTGCAGATCACAGAAAGATATTTTCATGTCTCTCATGCTCAAATTTACACTACTACACTTACAGAAGATTTTGAACAGTGGGCATAAGCTCGTAGCTTCTTCATTCCCTGGAATTGTGTTGATAGAACAGACCTTCCCATCAAACGGTGCCACAGTAGAGCACTGTGTTCATTAAAGAGAATGCAAGTAACAATAAGCAAAATGCAAAATGAGTTTCTAGATTATTTTAACAGTGGATGCAGTTGATTTTGAATCTCATGTTCAATTATTCAACCAAAGAACAAAGGCGTACCCATAGTAATCAGGATTTGGATGAAACGTTATGGTATTGAGGAGACCATAGTTTCCACCAACCAATGTTTGTCGACAATATGTCTTAGTGTCGAATGTGGCTGACATCCCAAGCTGATCCAAATACCTGCACATTTTCAAGAGGCAAAATCGCTTCTAATGAAACCTTGACAAGAAGGTTATCACGGGTATAGACCATTTGGGTTGAGTTTTTACCAAAAGCTGGACACAAAGCTATTGGAAACAAGATCGCGACCGCTGTTATAAACCCCTCCACTTTCACCAACCCATGCTACTGCTGAAGTTCCAAACTTTTGGAGAACACCTTGAACATTTCTGAATATTTCGGAGTCTTCATCCAGATGAGAAGGATCAAGTATTTTCTGAACTAGGTCTCTGTCATTGCCTAAATACAAAATAACTTATTATTCCAATAACAATGCTGAGCTAGAAGAGGGAAAGATGGATCTAATAGCTTCATGTACCTCCACCAACATTGTAAATGTGATGTGTAACCACTTGAAGATAATTCGATGCTTTATCTATAAGCTTTGAGAACCAAACAGCGTCAAATATTCCTCCTGGTGCAAGGATTAATGGCATAGCGTCCTTGCCTTTATATATTTCTTGCAGTAATTTGTGAAGCGCAATGACATCACAGCTGTACTGATTGGCTGTGATATTTGCACCGATACCATTCCCATTCAATTCATTTCCTGGCAAGAAACTAGATATTTGTATCAAATGTAGCAGAGAGAAGCCAGATGAAAGAGCATTCAACAATCTCAGAGTTGGCTCTGAATACTACAGCGTCCCTATGGAAGAAAGTGCTCTGTTGGAACCTGCCTTACCCCGAGTGTGAGCCAGGATTTGAAGTTTATTGGTTCGAGATTCTAATTTTTTTAAGTTACTGCATTCTAAATTAATGATTTATATATATTTAATAAGGCAAATATAGAGTTTGGACAAAAGCTACTGGTTTCGGCCGACCAGTAAGTGAAGAGCTAGCTCCGCCTCTTTCGACATATATATATTTTGTTTAAGAGAAGGAAATGGATATAATGTCAACTACATCCATCGTACATGAACTGCAATAAAATGGTGACGTGTCCTTATCGTGCTGTATGAAGATGTAATTACTTGCAAATGATGCTTCTGCTCTTTCAAATCAAAACAAAGAACTCTACCACCGTAGAAAGACAATTCTCATACTGCTTGCTCCTTTACACCACTGTTAAACCTCTTAAGCTTAGAACTATCCTTATGCTAAATTTGCACATCAGCGTACACCCAAATATCTAGTTAAAGATATGAGAAAGTTTCATACCAAGCTCCCAGCCGAGGACAGCATAACCTTTTGTAACCGTATATCTGATGAAAGACTCTGCATTGCTGGAGTCCCAATCTCCCAAAGCAGAGCCGTTAGGAGCTATCCTCTTTCCATTTAAAGCATTCAACCCAAAAGTTACTTTTGCCCTGTAATAATATACAGCATGTATTCAGGTAGCTTTCGCTAACAAGAAACTCAATTCACTACTATCATGTCCCTAAACGATTTTCCTCACTAAAGTTTGAAATGCACACTACTGCATGAAGTAAAGTTACCCCGTTTTATTGAAGAATTCGTTGAGTTCGTCCCAACGAGACAAAGGTAAGCAACCTTGGGTGAAGCCAAACATCTCTGTATGATTAACGGAAAAAGGAGTACATGATTGCTCATCATGCGCCGTTTGGTATACTATTTTGTCTTGCAATGTGCCTCCGAGTCTAATTTTTAATGGAGAAAACGCTGCAATATTCAAGAGGAAACTTCAATAGTTACTCATTAACCAGAAAACTACTTAATAAACTTTTGAATGCATAGTGAATGGGTGTTTCTCCAAAAAAATTATACCTCTAATTGCATTTAACAAAACCTTGTTGCTTAAATCCTGCAATGACGAACGCCCCCAATAAGTGCAATGGGATGTAAAGTTGAACATAACATAAAAATGCCAACGGTAAAGCTAGGGGATAATGTAGTAATCAACTTTCTAAAAAGAATAGAGTCAAAAACATCACGGAAAATGGAGAAGGCTTACAAAGGAAATGACACTATTTTCTGGATAATATTTTCCGGAAAACATTTTAAAGAAAGTGGTTTTTCCCCCTTTTAATGGAAAATATTTTTCAGGGAAATTGCAAAATTATTGCCTAAAAAGATCAAAATATGCAAAGATTTTCAAGTACATTAGTGGTTTTACCAAGTTCTTAACTCTCTTACAAATATCAGTACTATAGGGGAAAGTAGCTACACCGCAAACTTATATGAAACTAAGTCATTAATTAGAACAATCACTCACCAAATAGATTAAACCATAAGTAAGCTACCATCACTAGAGCATTCTAAAAAAAGGGGTTGTCCATGCACAAGGCATCCCGTGTTCACACGGGGTCTAGGGAAGGGCCGCACCCAAGTGGTGTGATGCAGATAGCCTAACTTCCATGGCTCGAACCCGTGACATATAGATCACACTGAGACAACTTTACCGTTGCTATGGAGAGCATTTTATGTTAACTATAACAGAGCTTTAAAGTACAGAGAACTAAAAAGAAAAAGTGAAAGAGGGGTTACAAGATTAAGGAGCGAAGAATTTCCCCAGCTACAAGTTCCATAATCACATTTATTAGAAGGCCACCAATCTAAGGTTGCACAAATGAAGTCCTCATCTATCTTTGCAATGGCTGCTGACCCATCAATGTAAATACTCCCCTCTTCTTCTACTGCTCTTGAACAGTGGCTGCTGTACAACAATAATAGCGATAAACACAACCCCAAGAAGCAGCGGAACAAAGAAGCCATTGCAAATTGACAGTGACAGTTGAGTCCCTAAATTGGTATTGCCTTAAATGTGTTCTGCCTACTCTGACACGTGGATATTAATGTCTTAAATTTTTTTTTTTTCCCAAAACAAGGACTTCATATTACTGCATCAACGAACAACAAATTTCACAGGTACTCTTTGCATCCCGGACAACCCAACATGGGAAAAATTTCTCCCACGAGATGTCCTTCAACAAAGAAATAGAAAATTTAGCTAAACTATGAGCTATTCTGTTTAACCTCCTTGGAACATGTAGAAAAATCTCACGTGATCAAACATGCTTGATAACTTTCAAATGTCTTTACACAGCACTTCTGTCTCTCATGAAGTAGCCATCTCTTTTTGAATCATATCAACAACATTCTTAGCATCACATAAAATCTTCATATTTTTCCATCCAAGAGTAATAGCACATTCAAGTGCCTTCCTTATGGCAATCGTTTTAGCAGTCATGGTTTTCCCCAACATACTGAATTGGGGATCCATGGGCATGAACCAGTTTTCCAAGGCTATTCAAAGCCATGGGTCTGCTTCTTGCATAAAGCCTTGTGGCAAAATACTCTTACATCATTGGTACATGTAAGAGTTTTTACATGTGGCATTGATTTAAAGCCAAGTGTTGAATGGTTTTGACAAGTGACTATACAAATCTACCATGTGTCTTCAATGGCGGACCCAGGATTTTGTGCAAGCGGGTTCAATCTTACAAGTATATAATTTTAGTCGTAAAATAGTAGTTGTCAAGTGGGTTCAAATAAATATTTATACATAATTTACACAGCTTTAATCCTAATTTATACATATATACAGTATTATTTTTTGGCCCGCTAATCACCACTTGGGTCCTCCACTGTGTGTCTTCATGCATGGAAGACTAGGTACACTTGTTAATATTGAAGTCAAGTGGACTAATATATTTGGACAAGTGTTAAAAGACTCTCCACTAGGGGGTGAGCATAAAATCCGAAAAATCGAATTTCGAACCGAACCAAATTAATTCGGTATTTCGGTTTCGGTATTTCGGTAATTCGGTTCGGTATACGGTATTGGAATTTTGGTATTTCGATATTTCGGTACCGAAATAGTATAGTCCGAGCACAACTTCTTCTTTTTTTAATTTTTTTGCCCAATAACCTTAAGCCCACACCCGAAAAGTCCAAGACACCTATTAATTTAATATTTCTCGTATTACTACAAATATAACAAAAAAAAGTGAAATTGATATCTTAAACTATGAGTTGAAAAGTATTTAGAATCAATAAAAAGGTTTCCTTTTCGATGACTTATTTTGCAAACTTTAAATTAGAAAGTAAGATAGTTACTTCTATTTTAATTTGAATATTTAGCTAACATTATTTCGATAAAGACCATTTAACAAACAGATTGACTGACCATTTTCAGTTTAATACAAGTTGTATTGGTTACAAAAGTCGAAGAGCTACAGATTTGAATAAGCAGAAGCCTCGTAACATAGATTTGGTTTAAACCGAAACCGTACCGAACCAAAATAAGAAATAACGAACCGTACCGAAATATTTTGGTATGGTATTTGGTATACACAATTGATAAACCGTACCGAATGCCCGCCCCTAGAATCTCCACACTTGTCATACATGCAACCTCCCTAATTGCCTATAAATAGGATGGTCATTAGCCATCATATTCACTCAATTCTTAACCAAGAATTCATCTTGCTAATCATTATTTTCTTCCTACAACATTTTAATTTATGTAACAACTACAAAAGATACCTTCATCTTCTCTTTCTCTGGGCAACTGGTTTGTGCAAATTTTAAACTTCCATCCACGAGTGCACGTGTTTGGAGGTGTTGTGAAACCTTGGGGAATGATCGATCTTAACGATTAGCACCCAGTCGGACCAAATCGCTTTCAAGGCAGTGGCTTGCCACGACACAATATTTTTGATAAGTTATTTTTCTTTTCGTCTTGTTCTTAGCCAATATTATCGACTCATTTTCCTTACAATTTGAAAGCGATTTCGTATATAATATTGACTAATGACCACCACTTTGAACAAAACACCTCCTGATCTGTCAAAGCTTGAGCCTTTAGATGGAAATAATTATAAGTGTTGGTCTCTGAAACTTTTAATTTTGTTTGAACAATTAGAAGTTGATTATATTTTGCTTAACGATCCACCGACTGATATTGTTGTTGATAGTTCTAATGTTGCTAATATTATTGTTGCTGATGATGCTACTAAGAAGAAATTTGAAAAGGATAATAAAACAGTGAGAGGGCATCTGCTTAACCGTATGATTAACCCTCTCCTTTTTGTTCATAAATTGTAAATCTGCTAAAGTCATATGGGACAGTTTGGAGAAGAAATACGGTGCTGATGACGCGGGAAAAAGGAAGTATGTCGTTGGAAAGCGGATCAAGTTTCATATGGTTGATGATAAGCCAATCATGGAACAGATTCACGAGTATGAGAACTTGACTGCTGATGTTTTGAATGAGGACATGGAGATGTGTGAGATTCTTCAGGCCAATATTCTGCTTGAAAAGTTTTCACCTTCCTGGAGTAATTACAGGAATCAGCTGAAATACAAGAAGAAAAACTTAACTCTTCCAAGAACTGATCAGTCACATGAGGACTGAGGAAGAAAACCGTCTCAAAGATGAGGAGTCTGAACGGCTTAAGGATAAGATGAAATCTCTCTCTCTTAATTCTTCTAAATCTAACTTTGTGGAATCTTCCATTGCTTTTGTGAAAGACGGGTTTGAAGGAAAACAGAAGAAACGCCATAAGAAAGGACATGTGAAGAAGTAGAGTTACTTCAATAAGCCGGAGGGCCATATTCAAAAGTCGAAATGACCTTGCTAACTGTGCGGCAAAATTGGTCACAAGGATTTTCACCCTTTCCTATTCTTTATCTTGATATGTTTGTCAGATATAGTCAAAATCTATCCTAAGGTCCCAAATTAGACTAATGGAATTTTGTCTGCTATATTTAAAACTAATAAATACGAGCTTCTGAATAGATCTCATCTTTTAAGAATTTTTATTTTTCTTTGTTTATTAATAACCTTATTATTAAATAAAATACGCTTTATAGCAATATCACATATACATTTCAACCACGAATTTACAATTGCGAAAAAAATTAGAGAGTCCATTAGAACCACAGTCAAGGACAAAGCTCAAAGAATGGAGGAAAAGCTCCAGTCCAAGCTAACCTTACTGAGGATGGTGATGTCATTGATGTTGTGGTTGTTGAGGCGAACATGGTGGCAAACAAGACTGACTGGATACTGGACACAGTCGCTTCAAGGCACCTTTGCGCCAACAAGGAGCTGTTTCACGACTTTAAGGAATCTGCTGATGGCGAGTGTGTCTACATGGGTAACTCCACTACAGTTGGAGTTATAGGTAAAGGAAAAATTCTTCTTAAAAAACTTTAGCCTTGAACAATGTTCTGTATGTACCCTCCCTTCGTAGAAACTTAGTTTCTGGTGTGCTTCTCAACAAAGTAGGTCTTAAACTTGTTTTTGAATCTGATAAAGTTGTTATTTCTCGTGGGGGAGACTTTGTTGGGAAGGGTTATCTTACTGGGGGTTTATTTGTACTGAACATCACTCAAGAGATTACTGATAATGCTAGTACTTTTAGTTTTGCTTATATTGCTGAGTTTATTGATTTGTGGCATGGTAGACTAGGTCATGTTAATATTGCTTCTATTGAAAGACTTAGAAAAATGGAATTAATTCCTGCAGTTAATGTTGATAATTTTTCTAACTGTCCTGTTTGTGTAGAAGAAAAACATACCAAAAAGCCTTTTAAGCTTGTAACTAGTAGAAAAACAGAATTGCTTGAACCAGTAAATTCGGACTTAGCAGATTTCAAGAACATTGTTAGTAAGGGTGGAAAGAAATACTACATCACCTTTGTAGATGACTTTTCTAGATACACTAAGGTATATCTTTTTAAGCCAAAAGATGAGGCTGAAAGCATGTTTTTGAAATACAAGGCTAAAGTAGAGAATCAATTAGACAGAAAAATCAAGAGGCTTATGTATGACAAGGGTGGTGAATATAGTACTAATACTCTAGAAGCCTTTTGAAAGAAAAATAGTATTATACATGAGGTTAGTGCTCCCAATACTCCCCAACAAAATGATGTAGCCGAATGAAAAAATAGAATCCTTAAGGAAATGATGAATTCTATGCTTTTGAGTTCGGGTTTATCTGATAATATGTGGGGGGAAACTATTTTATCTGCATGTTATATTCTTAATAAAGTCCCTCATAAGAAGTTAGATAAAACTCGTATGAGTTATGGAAAGGATTTGCCCCTAACTTAAAATTTCTGAAAGTGTGGGGATGTTTGGCTAAAGTTGGTCTACCTGATTTTAAACAAGTAAATGTTGGACCCAAGACTTTTGATATTATTTTTATTGGTTATGCTCAAAATAGTGCTGCATATAGATTTATGTCTTTGAATGATAGTTCTATTTGTGAATCTAGAGATGCAGAATTTTTTTAGCATGTTTTTCCATTGAAAAATAATGTGCCTAGTGATGAGCCTAATAATGCTTCTACATCTATGTTTATTAATTCTCATATCGTACCTTCTTCTAGTGTTATTACTAATGAGCATGAAAATAAACTTAGAAGAAGTAAGAGGCGTAGAATTGAAGCTAACTTTGGTACTCCCCAACAAAATGATGTAGCCGAATGAAAAAATAGAATCCTTAAGGAAATGATGAATTCTATGCTTTTGAGTTTGGGTTTATCTGATAATATGTGGGGGGAAACTATTTTATCTGCATGTTATGTTCTTAATAAAGTCCCTCATAAGAAGTTAGATAAAACTCGTATGAGTTATGGAAAGGATTTGCCCCTAACTTAAAAATTCTGAAAGTGTGGGGATGTTTGGCTAAAGTTGGTCTACCTGATTTTAAACAAGTAAATGTTGGACCCAAGACTTTTGATATTATTTTTATTGGTTATGCTCAAAATAGTGCTGCATATAGATTTATGTCTTTGAATGATAGTTCTATTTGTGAATCTAGAGATGCAGAATTTTTTGAGCATGTTTTTCCATTGAAAAATAATGTGCCTAGTGATGTGATAATAATGCTTCTACATCTATGTCTGTTAATTCTCATATCGTGCCTTCCGCTAGTGTTATTACTAATGAGCATGAAAATAAACTTAGAAGAAGTAAGAGGCGTAGAATTGAAGCTAGCTTTGGTCCTAACTTTATTGACTGAAAATATTGATCTTGATGTTTTGAGTGATGAATTAGTGTCAATGTATTTAATAGAAGAAGGCCCTAAGACATACAGTGAAGCAATGAAGTCAATAGATGCTACTTTTTGGAAAGAAGCCATCAAAAGTGAATTAGACTCTATAGTTTCTAATCACACTTGGGACTTGTTTGATTTTGTCTAAAGGTTGTAAACCAACAAGTAGCAAGTGGATATTTAAGAAAAAATTGAGACCTGATGGTTCAATTGAGAAATATAAGGCTAGACTTGTTATTAGGAGTTTTAACCAAAAGAAATACATTGATTACTTTGACACTTATTCTCCTGTGACTAAGATAGCGACTATTAGAACTCTTGTTGCTTTAGCCTCTATTCATAATTTAGTGATACATCAAATGGATGTTAAAACGACTTTCTAAATGGTGATTTAAAGGAAGAGATATATGTCTTAACCTGAGGGATTTGTGATCCAAGGACAGGAGAATAAATTATGCAAATTGAGAAAGCCTTTGTGTGGTCTAAAATAGGCACCTAAGCAATGGTACGAAAAATTTAATAGTACATTAGTGGTTAGTGGTTTTGTTTTCAATGCATCTGATACTTGTGTTTATTCCAAGATGATAGGATCAGATTGTGTTATTATATGTTTGTATGTGGATGACATGTTAATCTTTGGACCTAATGTGAATGTCGTTAATGAGACTAAGAATTTCTTGTCTTCTAAATTTAAATTGAAAGATCTTGGAAAAGCAGATGTGATTTTAAGGGTTAAAATCAAAAGAATTTCTAATGATTTTTCATTGTCTTAGTCTCATTATATTGATAAAAAGTTAAAAAGGTTTAATTATTTTGATGTATCACCTGTGAGAACTCCTTATGATCCTAGCATACACTTGAAAAAGAATAAGGAATCTAGTATTCCTCAATCTGAGTATGCTAAGATAATTGATAGTGTAATGTTTCTCATGAATTATACACGACCTGATATTGCTTATACTGTTAGTAGATTGAGTAGATATACTCACAACCCTAGTAGTAAACACTGGAATGCTCTTCATCGTTTGCTAAGGTATTCGAGAGGTACTATGGATTGGTGTTTGCATTTTAATAAATTTCCTGTTGTTTTAGAAGGATTTTGTGATGCAAACTGGGTTACTGACAGTGATGAAATTAGCTCCACTAGTGGCTATGTGTTTACTTTGGGTGCATGGGCTATTTCATGGAAGTCTTCAAAACAGACTTGTATAGCACGATCTGCTATGTAGTCTGAATTCATTGCTCTTGAGTTGGCAGGGCAAGAAGTCATGTGGTTGAGAAACTTATTAGCAGACGTGTCTTTGTGGGGAAGACAAGCTTCACCAGTTTCTCTACATTGTGACTCACAGGCAAAATAATGTGTACAATGAAAAAAAAACATATCCATATTAGGCATGGTGCGGTAAAACGGTTGTTGGAACATGGTGTTATTTCCTTGGAATATGTAAGATCCAAAAGAAATTTGGCGGATCCCTTAACCAAGAGTTTGGCAAGGAGAGTTATCCTTGAAACGTCGAAGGGGATGGGGTTAAAGCCCGTGGATTGATAAAGTATGGTGGATACTTGTTTGTGGTCAAATGAAGCCATATGAGACCTCAATATGCACTACATTTTCAATCCCTTTGGCGTGTGGTAGTGCTTTATAAGGTTTAGCTTATTTTGCTCTTAGTAATTCCATAGCTTAAGGTAGCCTGCGTGTAGATATACTTGATGTAATCACCTACGTGAGTGTAAAGGTGTGGTCGCCTTTTATGACAGACTTAGTATGTCTTTCTAGAGCACTCATGAGACGCAAGGTATGTGCATGACCATAAAAGTACTTTGTTAGAATCGTGGAGTTTGCATAAAATTAAGGATATAGTATGTGTTGTGGGGGTCTCAACTGATGTCGATTCAGTTCAAGAGTACTTCTTGTGGATGTTAGTTATTGCCTCATTTCACTACGTCTCAATTCAAATCGAGAAATATTGACACTTAAGTACATGTTCCTTCTTTTGCGCAGAATTGTTATATTTTTGCCTTTGCATTAGTGGGAAATTGTTGGTATTATTTATAATTCAAAGTCAAACATTTCTTTTTGAAAATTCATTTACAACCAATAGCCATGAGTCTGTTTATTTTTTAAGTGTCCTATCTATTTTCAAGTGGCTTCTTGCATAAAGCTTTGTGTCCAAATACTCTTAGATAAGTGGTACATGTCAAGAGTTTTTACATGTGGCATTGATTTAAAGCCAAGTGATCTTTATATTCTTCATACTCAAAAAGAGCTTTAGAAACAATATCAGTTGGCTCTAATATTTCCTGATTAAAGCACCAAGCATTCCTACCTTTCCAAAGTTGCCACATAATATTAACACTCAAATGTAATAGTTCTATAGATTCAGGAAAATGCTTAACAGTTAAGAACAAGTTGTACCACCAAACAGAAAAGTCATTTATGTTTTCAATATCAGGCCAATTAATAGGACTGTGTTTCCATACAAGCCGAAACCAGGGACATCTAAATAGCATATGTTCTATATCTTCACTTTCAGAACCACAAATTCCAAGCTCGGTAATCTTTTAGCTAAGGTAATACTAACATGCAAAGAGTTAATCACACACTTCCTTAGAAAATGTTTAAGTTTATTTTTAATTTCTAAGTTCCACGATAAGCTTTTAGGAAAAGAATGACAACTTGCTTGGGCTTCCGAATTCCTAATAGCCTTACCCGCCAAATCCTTTGCTAAATAGTAACCTAACTTGACTTCATAGTTTTCAGATTTTGAATGATGCCAAATTAATCTATCATTAAGACCTATGATGGATATTAGAATAGACAAAATTGCATCTACATTTTCAGTTTCCAAGGTCATACTTATCTCATGAAGTTTCCAGGTCTGCGTATCTTCGTCAATTAAGTCGGCAACCTTAAGATCTAAATTGTTTTGCATTTGAATACTTTTTGGAGTAAACCCATTATTTCTTGGAACCTAAGGATCAGTCCAAAAATTTCTATTTTTTTCCATCAGAATTCCTCCACCTTAGTCTAGTAACTGATAGATCTCTTCCCCACAAAATACTTCTCCATATTCATGATCCAGTAGATGATGTAGAAGCGTCAAGAAAAGTTGAGTTGGGAAAGTATTTGCTTTTAAGTACTGTTGCTAACAACGAATCCGGATACGGCAATATACGTCAAGCTTGTTTAGCTAACAAAGTCATATTGAAAGCCTTTAAATCCCTGAATCCTAAGCCCCTCATTGATTTAGTATCACATAATCTTTCTCATTTCTCAAAATGCATCTTCCTTTTATCCTCGGTTTGTCCCCGCCAAAAGTTAGAAAAAAGAGATGTAATCTCCTTGCACAGACCATTAGGGAGTTGGAAGCAAGACAAGGCATATGTAGGGATTGCTGCAAGTACAGATTTAAGCATTACTTCTTTCCCGGTTGTACTTAAAAATTTACCCTTCCATCCTTTTTATTTTTGTCTTGACTCTATCCTTAATAAACTCTAACATCTTTTTCTTTGATCGTCCCATGATAGCTGGTAATTCTAAATACATACTCATCTCATTTCGTTGTTGTTGTCTAAGTAAGGAAAATATCTCTACTTTCTCTTCCTCCATTACATTTCTACTGAAACAAATAGCAGATTTATCTAAATTAACCACTGGCTCAGAACTTTGTTCATACTTCCTTAGAATCTTAGCTACATGGACTGCATTGTGAGCGTTAGCTGAACAGAATATAAAAGAGTCATCTGCAAAAAATAAATGATTTAAGCTTGGCCCATATCTATTTAACTTTAGACCTTGAATTTTATTTTGAGTTTCAGATATCTTCAACAAAGTAAAGAAACCTTCCGCACATATTTAGGACATATGGACTGTTAAAAATATGCATGTGTTTTAAATTGTTCGATTTAATATAAACTTCAAATGCGAGTAAAAAAGGAAGCCTAGTGCACGAGGTATCCTGCGTTCATTCAAGTTCTGGAGAAGGACCGCATCTCAAGGGGTATAATGTTGACAATCTACCCTAATACATATTTTAGTGACTGCTTTTATTAATGCACCGCTCAAACCCGTGAACTATAGGTCACACAAAAATAATTTTACCATTGCTCTAAGGCTCCTCTACTATCAAATGCGAGTAAATTATTACATCAATTAAGCTCTCCCTAAGTTTGTCACAACCAGAGAAAAGAAGAATTTCTACCTCATATGCACATTTTGCTTGATTATATTTTTTTCCACCGAAACAAGATTTTTCATTTATTTATTAAGGATATAACATGCTCAAAGAAACGTACAACATCATTTATAATCAAACTTGAGAGTATTATTTCCCAAGATATTTCTTGTACTAAAGAAATAGAAAACCTTGCTAAGTTATGAGCGACATAATTAAAGATTTTAGGGATATGTATGAACACCACTAGATCTAAACAAAAAGACATTATCTTCATAAGCTACATCCACACCCCAGGAGAACTTCACATTCTTTTTTTTTTCAACATGTAACTACACCTTTTATACCAATAATTAAAATTTATTGTATAAATATAGTAAAAACAAATTTACTACATGCTAACAGATTTTACATATTTTTTTTATTTTTTTCATTTTTAAATTTATGTTTTAAAAACATAGGCCCCACATTTTGGGACCAATGCTTCAATCATGATAGATAAAAAGGAAAATGGTCTTATCTGTCCCTCTATGATGATACATTGTTTAAAATTATCCCCCTTTATACTATTGGGCCACAAAAGTCCCTACCGTCTAACTATCCTAACAAATATATCCTTAGTTAGACGGAGGTGATACGTGGCACCCATCCATGCCCTTTTTACATCTGGGCACATAATAAGTGCCCCGCTCCATAAAACCCCCGAACCCATAACCCGTGACCCATAATTTATAACCCAAATTAAACCCATTTTATCTTCTTTCTCTTTCACTCTCTAGAACTCTCTAACCTCACTTCTCTGTTGATTGCCGATTTGAAGTCAACAAATGCCATAACGGTAATACCTTTCTCCATGAAAATCATTCATATTTGTTATATTATTGTTGTTAGTATTTTATCTTTTTAGTTTTCTTTTCGTATTTTAGAGTTTTTATTCTAGGGTTTCAATTTCTTGGATTTCATCTACGTCAAACTTAAGTTTCTGCAATTTCAACGATATCTTCTTATTTCTTGTCTGTTTCTAGTGTTTGCATGCATGGTTTACGCCTTTGTTGTTTATTTCTTGTTGGGATTCTTTGTTTTGTGGGATTTTGTGGGACTATTTGGGGTTTGTTTTTTGTCTTTTTTAATAAAGTATATTTATGTTGTCTGAAGATTCTGCACTTTTTCATTGTTTATTAACAACGATGGTTCCCAATTGTGTGGCCATTTGAATATTATTCGGGTATGTTAGATTTTTCTTTTTCTTTTTTTTTGGGGGGGGGGGGGGGGGGGGGGGGNGGGGCTCTTGTCATAAAAATTTATTTTTTTGACATTAATTATTCTTTTTCCACTATTGACTTTTACATCATTTACTTTATATTTTCTAAGTGATATATTTTTTGTTGTGTTTGATAGGTTGTTGGAGATGGTGCTAGTTGATTTAATATTGGATTACTGAGACTGAAGTTGTCTACACAGTAAAATTGGTGAAGACTTGGACAGGTTATGACCCCGACTTACTTTCACACATAGACATAGTCAATGAATTCACAAATGAGCTAGGATTTTTAGGTGTTCAACAACTTATAGTTGCTGCCCCATCTGGTAAATTTTATGTGATTGAAGGGGATGATGGTATTAGACATTTACAAAATTTAATATGCAATAAATTCAATGTAGTGAACCTATTTGGTGTAGATGAATGTGAGCCCCTTATTTACTGTATTCCCAATATTATACAATATGAAGAAGAATCTAATAAAATTGTGGATGATGTTGGTACAGATTGTAGCTTAAGTGATGTAGGATCTGACTCTAGTACTGATTCTGAAGGATACAATTCTGAAGAATTAAAAGCACTAAAAGCACAAAAGAAAAGGGAAATAACTGAAAAACTCAGTGACTACAAAGAGTTATACAAGGGAGTTATATCCCCTGGCTAATAAGAGAAGACTGAAATTGGAGAAGAGTGATCTAGAAAGGCTTAGGTATAGTTGTGATATTGTTGATTGTCCCTTTGTGTGTTTAATATCAAAAGAAAAGTTTGGTGGTGTTAAAATCAATACTTTAAATGTTGAACATGATTGTGACACTGCATTTGATAACAAAACTATTGATTTTAGTACCATTGCACAATATTTCAAGAAGAAGTTACAGGATAATCCTAAGTACAAGGTTAGGGAGATGATGTTAGATTTGAAGAGAATCTTTGAACTAAATTTTATCCATGGGAAGTGAAAGAGAGCAAAGAGAATGGTATTGGAGTCACTCGATTATAGTTTTTCAAATGAGTACTATAAACTTGAGGTTTATGCCGATGAATCGAGGGAAATAACCCTGGTAGTGATGTGGTTGTTACACTTTCAAAGAGTGCACTTGAAGAAGGAAGAAGGTTCTTGAGGATATATGTGTGTTTAAATGCTTTGAAGATGGGTTTCAATCTAGGATTGAGACCTTTTATTGGTCTGGGTGGTACTTTTTTTAAGGGAAAAGCCAGAGGCCAACTCTTAGTGGCAGTTGGATAGGATTCACAGAATCATTTTTACCCTTTGGCATGGGCAGTTGTCGATAAAGAGATAAAAAAAATACTTGGAAGGGGAAGGAATCACTTTTATGTCAAATATGCAAAAGGTGAAGTTTCTGAACAATTATGTCTACTTTTATTCAATCTTCTATTTACTTTTTACTTGATATATGTTTCTTAACAACTTTGTATGTTCTGTGCAGTCAAAACAGTCCTTCCCCAGGCACATCACAAGTATTATGTTAGACACATTGATTCTAACAGGTGCAAATAGTACAACACTGGGGAAAACAAGAAGCTTTTATGGTGGTGTGAATGGTGCACATATGCAGAAGATTTCAAAGATCAGCTAGAAATATTAGGGGAATTAAACAAAGATGTTGCAGAGGCTTTGTTGAGGTACCCACCTAAAGCCTGGCGTAGAGCATAATGGACACATTATGTAAGAATCAGTCGGTTGATAATAACTTGACTGAATCCTTCAACAAGTGGATTGTGGATGCAAGGCATAAGCCTATAATGAAGATGCTAGAGGACATCAGAATCAAGACCATGGACCTTTTAAGAGAACATGAAGAAGAAGTTAGGAGTTGGAGACTTGATTTCAGTCCAAAATGCATGGATTTGTACAATGAGTACCTGCTGATTGCTCAAATAACCTGTGAAGTAAATGCAAATGGTCAGAATGGCTATGAAGTTACAGAAGGATCTGACAAGCATTGTGTCAATTTGGCTATGAAGAGGTGCACTTACAGGTCATGGGACCTTATAGGAATCCCATGTCCACATGCTATTAGAGCTATACTTCATGACTCTGGTGATCCAATGACAGAAATCAACTGGTGGTATAGCAAGGAGGCATTTTTGCTGACTTATTGGCACAAGATACAGTCTGTCAAGAGAGAAAAGTTTGGAAGATTGAACCATCTCAAGTAATGGAGCCTCCAGAGCTTGTGAAATTGGCTGGCAGGCCTAAGGTTAAGAGAGATAGGCAGAAGAATGAGGCAATTAAAAGACAAGGAGTGTGGTCACAATTCAGAAAATAAAGAATCATAAATTGTAGCAAATATTGAGAAACAACTCATAATGCAAGGACTTGTGGTCAGGTAATTGTTTTTCATGGTGAATTTCAAAGCATTAAATACTAGACATGAAAAATATTTCTAACTTGTCTTTTGAACTATCTTTATCAGGTAAAGAAGCAAAGTAAGAGTGAAAGTATTGAGCAGGCTGCCACTAGTTCAACACCTGCTGCAACAACTGAGCAGGTTGCCACCAGTTCAGCACCTGTTGCAAAAAATTCAAAAGGAAAGCAGCAGAGGAAGAGGCCAAGTTGTTTGATAAATCATGAAATTGAACCTCAAGTTGAAAATGATATCAGTTGTTCAGCACCTCAAACCACTCAACCAAGTCAGGACAACGTGCTTAGGCTCATGCTTCCACCAGGAAGAATGCTTAGGTCAAGAGTTAGACATGAAGAAGATGTTGTACTTAGGCCAAGAGTTATATCAGAAGTAACTACAAGGCTCAAGATGAGACAACCAGTACAAATACCAGCTGGAACAAGGTCAATCAACTTCACTGGTGATCACAGTGGTGTTAGTGTGCCAACATATCTACCATATTCAGCCTCAACATTACAGTGGAAGGGGAAGGCTGCAGTAAATGCAAATCAGTTAGAAAAACAAGCGCAAGTAAGAATTAGGAAGCTGAAATCAAGGAGAAAAAAATGAAGATAAAACTGGAATTTTTTTATTGTGTGTGGGATGTATTTACTGCAAACTTATAGACAGTTATCTCTCATTTAGTCTGTAATTACAGTTTTTTGGTGTATGTTTTTGGTGATGTAATTACTAGAGTTACTGTGAAGAAGTGTATAATTTTTGTGATGTAATTACTGAAATTGGATGCCATATTAATCTAACTGTTTCGAAGTTGTAGCTTTCCATATTGGAGTTCAATATTGTAAGTTGTTAGTTCTAATCTCTAGGTTGTAGTTTAATTGTTGTAAGCATTTGTGTTCAAGTGTCTATGTTTCAAGTGTCTGTTTCGAGATGTCTTCAAGCATTTGGAAGAAAAGGGACGATAGATAGGAGAATTAAAAAGGGGCCATAGATAGAACAATTGAAACCAGTACAAGTCAGTAGATAGGAACATTAAAAGGGGACAATAGGTATAACATCAAAACACTAGTACTTGGAACACACATTAACAATTGGTGTTATTGTTTTACAATGGCTAAACAGGCAGTGGATAAGAACATAAAAACGTCTAAGTATTACAAGAACTAGGAAGTGAAATATGGAGCATATGCCATCTTCGGAAAACGAAATTTACTTTATCTACATTGCCGCAACAAATCCAACAAAAAGTGCAACTGAAATCAAAATACACATCTTCATCTTAACCACTTTATCTTCGATTTCCTTGCTTTGTTCACTTAAACATTTTTTGCAACCTCCAAATCTTCAACTTTTTCCAGTAATTTGTCCCTTTCTAACTTGCAAGACTCCAATAATTGCTTCAACATATTGATTGTAACATTAGCAGCATCTAATTTACACTGCAACTTACTGATTTCTATCAACGCTCGATCCGAAAAAGGTTCGTCTTTCCATTCCTAATATCCACACGACTCATTCTAACGATAATGAACAATAATTAGGTTAGAAGGAATAAAAATTCAATTTTTGTACAAACAATTAACGAACTAAACACATGGAAAATTTTAACTTACTTTTGGTTTAGCACATTTATAGAATCTCCTTCCGGGATTTTGAGCTGTGGTCGATCGGAAGTGGTTGGCAATCTCTCCACAAAGGCACCTCCTCTTTGATGTAGCACTAGACTCCGACATTTGACTCACTTTTACCACCACCATCGGAAAAAGAAATTTATGATGAAATTTATTGCAATGGGTTGTCTTGATGGAGCTTAGAGCATATAGGGTTTGATGGAAATGGAAATGGTTGTAGGAGTATAAATTATGGTTGGGGTTTAATTTGAGTTATAAATCGCAGGTCACAGGAGAGGAACTTACCTTTTTATCACACGACATTGTAAAACATTTCAATTTGAATACAGACCTCTCTATGACAATATTTTTATATAACAATCATTCACTATAAAAGTCAAATATTTTTCGAAATTGTATGTTAGATTATAATATATGTCTTTTATAACAGCACTTCGCTATATCAATTAACTCGTAGTTTATTATTTAAACGAGCCATTGAATTCACGGAGAATATGAGTCCCTTTTAATAAGAGCTCACCAAACTCGTAAGTTTCCTCCTTTTCCATTTATTTGGGAGTGAATATTGCCTTATATCCGGAGCTAAGCACATGGTCCCACCCTGACAATTAGTGAATGACGCATGATATATTAATGTTTTAAAATGATAAAAATGAGACACGCCCTAAGTTTATGTTAAAGCGAGACCACCTCTGATTCTACCCTTGGAAAAAGTTATAAAATTAAAAATAAAGTAATTTGACTCTTATATTCTGAACCTTACAATGTATAGTTCTAGTATTGTAATTCTTCATTCTTTGTTGGCGTGATCTTATTTTATCTTCTTTGAGTTATATTTTACTTTTTTCCCTAGTCAATAAAGATATTGTATTATAGATATTAGGTTCAACTGGGGCCAACGTTGAAAGAAGCATAAATTTGAAAACTCGAAATACAAACAAGTGAAATAATTTCATATTTTAGAGAGCCAAGTGAAATATCAATTTTCATTGTAAAGGTCGGGGGAGACGACAGATATAACAGATATATTCCCTAATATATTGCGAGGAAAAATAAAGATTTTAGTCCATGTTCAACTAATTTAATTTTCAACCCCAAAGGTCGTGTGGTAAGTGCTAAGTACTCCTTCGTCTTTAACAAAAATTCTCGAGTTCAGACCCTGGTATCACTTTTGATAGGGAGCACTCCAATGTGGATTTCCGAACGTGAACTAGAATTTAGTGAAACCCCAATACAGGTACTGAATACCGGGTGAGAACCATAAAACAAAAACAAGAAAATCTTCTTCAATTTGCACTCTGCAATGATCATTTAAGTCAGTCGTGACTAGTGAAAGCTTTTTATACACAGATACACTTCTTCAGCTGCTCTATTAGGAAAAGGAATGAGTTCCACTGTTACCAGTAACTTCCTCTCCAGTCAAAGTTTGAGAATACTATAGCGACTATAATTAAAAAGAAATTAGCAGTGATCTTTTTTCTTTTTCTGGGATCAGGGTAAAAAATTAAGAATATTGTCAAGCACTTCAGTCTGATCAGTTAGGATTTCCATGCTCATACATATCAAAAAGAGACTTCATAAATTATTAATTTCACTACAAAACTCATTCCCCAACCTGTTAAGATCGAGGTAGTCCAAACGAACATTGTTAAGGTTGAGGCATCTCAGTAAAATGTGGATAAGGTGTAGAACCATCATTTTTACGCCTTAAATCAATAGAAAAAGGAACTATAAAGGAAAAATTGCCGAGCTTCTGCCAAAAAATGAACTAAGAACCAGAACGAAGAAAAGCGAGGACGAAACTGCAGTAGTACCTATAAAGGTGCATTTTTCAAATATGTCCTCTCGTAAAAGCCAGTTATTTGGTCAGCCACAGCCCACATAATCGCCTGACCGGGTGGGATCCTCATGAGTCGGGGAATTAGCCCCTTCCACAAGGCACGTAATCCTTCTTCTGCATGTATTGTTGAGATGGCATGAAACATACCTCTGTACTTCAACTCACCCCCGGATTTACTCTGAGCCATCAGCCTTGTTTTCACAACATCAAATGGACCGGTGCATATGGGACCGGCTGTACCTGCTAGGAATCCTGATATCATAGACTGCCAGGGGTGAAGAACTTTTCCATCACCTTCATGTTTCTTCCACAACATAGTGTCGAATGCATTCTTGGCTGTAAACATGGCGGCCTGATTTGTCCCGTTGCGCATAACAGTTGGGGCAGCACCTGCCCAGAGACCAAGAATGCCTTCTTCACGAACAATCATACGAGCACAGTGAATAGGTCCCTTGTATTTCAGAAGTTCAGTGCTTAATCCTCTCTGCTGCTGTAGTCTAATCTTCACCACCTGCACTTACAAAAGTTTGACAATCTTTTAGTGATTTAAGCTGGCTTTCCTTTCAAATATCTATTTCTACTTATCAACCATGACATTTTAGACATGCTAGTCTGCCAATATTACGCAAAGCCGCAAATGACCAGAGTTTAATCATTTTACAGACGCTTTCATTAGCTTTTAAAGACTTCAGTATAAAATGCGAAACACATGTACAGTGCAGAATACAAGCAATTTGTACGTGCCATGAAGGTTGAAGCATCACAGTTAAGCTAAGAAATAAGTATTCCATCCAAATGTTTCCACAGCATCCTTTGAGGACCCTTCCATACTCTTCAGGAATCACTAGGTATCCATCACCATCAATTCAACTCTCTTTTCCATTCAAAAAAGGATATCAAACTTGAAGTACAGTATGAGTTGCTCTGTCCACAGTAAGCTTAGTCCTTTTACCCAGGAATCACATAGCCCATACTTATTAAATTTACTACTTTTTGGACATTAATTTCTTTTAAATGGATGGTTGTCAATGTAAATTAATAAAACCTATGATAAAGCACGGTCAACTCAGATATATCTCAGTGAGCAAATTTCTTCCTATCTGCTTTTACAAAATCTGTTTAAATTGTTGGCTGAACATGTCACAGAACTTTTGAGTGCTTGGACTCAACTAAACCAAATTCTTCTCTATTGGTAAATTTGCATACATCCTCACAATTCAAAGAATGAGCCACTACGTATCATAAAAAGAGAAGACTATTGCCTGTTGATCCAAGTTCCACTACTTTCTTTTGGAACAGGTGACTAATTTACCCTTGTACGATAAATAGTGTTGGTCCTCTCTGCTCCCTTTATTGCTCTGTCATCTTATTCTTTTTTCACATTAATGAATCACCGGACGTCACAAATCCAAGCTATTTACAGGAGTCTTCGCCAACAAACAAATAAAAATCCAAAGTGAATGATACTTTCCACCACCTAAAAGGAACATTATATGGAAAAGCAACAAATTGGTCCTTTGTCCCACTCCCTAATTCTTCTTCATCTTAGCACCATTTTGAATCGCTCTTGACATATTTCTAATGCTCTTTCTGTGTTGTAACCATGACATAGGCTTTCAGCTCAGCAATATTACTCTATCCTCTTATTTTTTCTAATCCAACCTTGTGTTCTTATTCCACACCCCCACTAGAGCTGCATATCCAATTATTTTTTTTTTCTTACAAGGCACTAAAGCTGCATATCCATATCTAAACTTTGGTTTCTCAGTCTAGTTAATTGTGAAGCGACATTCCAGAGCTTCTTTTTCCCTAAGCCTTGTTTTCTTGGTCCAATCTATCTTATCCAAGGAGAAGCGTGAGTATGGTATACACCGATTCTCCCCTTAACCCCACGCTAACCAGGGAGCACTTGCACTTCCTGCACAGGGTAAGCACCCTTTATCAAACTGTGAACTCCACTTAGCTAAGGACCTCTTCTCTCTTGGTGAATCGGCTTTATCCTACGTCCTTCTTGTGCACTTTATTACCTGCCTTCAACTCATTGGGCAGTTGATCAACACTAATCACAAATAGTAATAGTAGAACTACTAATACTTCTGTGCATATCTATTAGTTTAAATGAAGTAGAAAATTCCTAATACATATATTTTTATTACAATTGCTTTGTCCACAGTTGGGCTACAAAATTCCTATTTTCGAATAAGAATAATCAAACTAACAAATGTTACAATCATCGATCCTAATATATGTTCTTTTCACTAGCAAGGCTTTTTTCCTTCTTTAATTCTTCAAGAAATAAACCCCTTCCCTTAAACCTAAATAAAAATTACCGGCCATTTATTGGCAAACTATGCTTAATCAACTGGAAAACCACATAAATCAGCTACGATCTGCACTGAGCATATATGTCCACAGAACCTCAGTTTAACCCCATCATACCACTCATTCTGTGACAAATTATTCATGGCTTTGTTTGAAATTTAAAAAACATGGATAATTGGAATGTTCTTCCACTATTTGGATAAACCAGCATATCATTCAATTAATTGTCCCACTCTATCTATTAATGTCAGAGTTGAAAATTTTAAGCAAACAAAAGTGGTTCTACAATTGGAGATGAAGTCAATAGATTGAAGGATTTGTAGTCTAACGTGAAATCCAACCATTCATATACTAATAAAAATATGTCGAAAAGCATCAAATAGTGGGTGGTGTGCAGAGACAACCTAAAATAAAACTGACACTTAATTTGGGAGTTGAGACATAATTTTTCTAGAGAAGTGCAGGTAATTGCAGAGAAATGACAGTAAAATCTCACCAAAAGATTATGGTGAGCAGTTCATTAGTCTTCCTATGTAAGCATATTAATAATTCAGTTTTTGCATCTTTTGAAACACTACTATGTATAAACTACTTCCTTAATTTGCTAGGCATTAGCATATTTACTTATCTATCACATAACTGCAGCAAATATGAGAAAAGAGAGTATAAAAATGAAAATTTAATTTCTTCCTGTACAAAAAAGAGGAAGGGTGGCTTAATTACCAGCAAAATTCTCATCCCTTATGAGTGATAATGAACGATGATCAAGAGATCTTAAGTCATTCTAAGCCTAGTCTTTGGTGAGTGTACATGAGCAAGAGAAATGACCTCAGTTCTTGGAGAAAGCAGGACAAAGACCCTGCTAATCCATTCTTCTAGAGAAAATGTATTTGGGGTTTTAAGGGATATTTTTGGCCTATGTTTATTTTTTGCCTTGTTCGAAGAAATAAAAACAAAAATCTGGTGTAGAATGTAGACACATGTTCAATTCTTTGTTTCAGCTCTACCACATTGTAACAACTTTTATATATTTTTGTTGTTATAGCAATTTAGATGTCATATTCTAGAGGAACTTATCTCAGGAACAATATAGCTACAGGCTTTGAAGCAGTATTTGGTAGTGCGATCAAGAGATTGAATGAAAACTCAGCTTCAAAATAAACACCCTATTAACATATGGTGTACCAACTTGATAAGCTTCTAATTGACATTTGCAAGTACGAAAACAATCCAAAACCAATCTAAGTTATTGATCCTCTATCCAAATCACTCTGTTTTAACAGTGCAGAATCATTTCTGCATGTAAAGTTCATTTATTAGTTTTTTATTACCGGCTACAGTCTCTCATCATACACACTAATTTTTTTTTCTTTTTTCTTTAATGGATAATGACAATTAATTTATCTTTTACCTACACTTTTTATGGTTTGTTTTAGTTTAGTTAGCTCTTTGTTTCGAACCATCTCCTTGTTATTGTCAATACTTCAAGCTGCAATATCACCAAGAGAAAAATGTAACACACTTAGGCAAAAAGAAACCAAGCTTCAGGTGACACGTAACTGGATAGTCTCAGCTGACGTACTCCATCCGTGAACGTATTTCGTTTTTAGTTTGTCCAAAAAAATGACAACTTTCTATTTCTAGAAATAATTCAACTTTAAACTTACCAATTTACCTTTAATGAGAATATTTCTAACCACACACGTATGAATGGCTTGTTTAAGATTACAAGTTTCAAAATACTTCCTTCTTTCCTTAAACTATGTATAGCTTGCACAATCATTCATCCATCTCATAAATTCGGACGGAGGGAGTAATAATCAGACGAGTTCTCAATAATTATCTAAGCTAAGTAATCATTGGCCATACGAGCAAAACTAATAAATGTATTCAGAAGAACTAAAATCACAAGATAAATGTTGAATTTAACGAACCTCAAATGGCGTGACAATAACAAGAGCTTCAAGAACACCCGCACCGAAACCGGCCATGACCCGACCCTGTGGGCTAAGCTTACCCGTTTCCGAATCCTTAAACGCTCCCTGTAAAACCGCATTGGAACCCATACGCAGCGCATATTTGAGAGTCAAATGAGTAGCAAACGGCGTCAAACCTTTCCACAGAGCCCGTACGCCTTCGTTCTGAATAGTAGTTGAACCGCAATGAACAATCCCTTTATAAGAACCGGAGCGGTCCAGTTGAAGACGGGTTTTGATAACGTCAATGGGTTGTAAACAACTGGCTTCTACAATCCCACCCAATGAACCGGAAATTGCTTTCATATATGGTGGAATTGTTTTCTTATTCGTTGAATTTTGTTCAGCCATTGAAATGAATAAAGCAGGAGGAAGAGGAGAGCTAAAACGGTGGCGTTTAAAGGTATGTCTCCTTTTCCTCTGCTTCGGTGTTTCTTTTCGTTTGGAGTTTCAAAGGAGGAGGAAAAATGGCATATTTATCAGAAGTAAGGTTGTGGCCTTGTGGGTATAAGAGAAACGTGGTGAATTTTGCAGAAATTATGCTTCTTTTACTTCATTTTTTAATTAAATTCTTGATTTGAAAGAAATAACATGACGACCATTAATTTTTGTGGGACTGCACGTGCACTTCCTATACTTAATTATTTTTCTCATTCTTTTCTTGTTTTTCATTTTTATAAGGATGTTAAATATAAAGTTGAGGATTTGGAGTTGACTAGTCTTAAGTCAGATTGAGAAGTAACTAAAGAATTGAAATATTCTTTACTCCTTCCGAGGTCGTTTGGTTGGGAAACAAGTTATCTCATGATTAATTATTTCGAGATTAATTATTTTGGAATTAGTTATCTCATGATGATATAAAAATACTACAATCCCGAGAAAGCTAATCCTGAGATAAATTATACCATAATTTTATCCGAACCAAATGTGTAATAAGCTCATCTTAAATTTAATTCCGAGATAAAACACTAAAATAGCAAAAATGTTAAAACTCTTCATCCAAAATCTTTTAAGAAAGTAAGGGTTAAAATGCAGTAAGTTGAATAGTAAACTCAATAGATAGCGAAGTAACTTAGAAGATATTTTTGATAAGGAGGATTTACCTTTTTAGTGGAGCTTTATTGGGACAATAAATTTGAAAACAATAATTAAATTTTAAAAGTAAATCTTGGAATAGAGAAAAACAGGTTTAATAGACTGTAGATTTAAAGAGAGAAGTCAAAAAAGAACGAAATTTAAATTCTGATTTGTAATATAAAGGGAACAAATGTATGTTTATATGGAAAAGAGAAAGAAAATGGCTTCATCAAATCTATGTTTGTCCATACGACAATAACAATAATTCAGTAAAATTCTATTAGTGGGGACTTGACTCCGTGACTCAACACTTCTAATCAAATCACAGAGTTAATTTTGGTACATGGAATATGGAAATAATATTATATCAAATATTTAGTCAAATATAGTAGGGTTAGATATGGTAGTGGTCCTCGTACACTAATTAATTGTATTTTTGGGGTCATTGCCAGGAGGCCAGTGAAGGATCCAGCCTGCAGTGCAAGTTGTTTCGAAAAGTTCGAATACCGACAACTTTCGTGGATGTGTTCATTAAAGCTTTTCTAATAACAAGTTGAGTTCTAATTCTCTAACAATAAGGACATTAGTTTAAGCCTGGTTGCTTCCGTAGACCGTCAACAAAAGAGTGTTTGAATTTTTAGTGTTTGTGGTTTTTCGTAATAATAAAAAGTGCTTAAAAATAATTATTTTTAGGCATAAAAATTACAAAAAATAGATTAAAAGTCAAAAGTTCAGTATTACCAACTTATGGTTTTTCGCTTTTAGCTTATAAGTTACTTTTTGAAAGCCAATCCAAACACCCTCTAAGCCGTAAAAATGCACTAGACGTCCTATTTGGTCGCCCCATTTAACTTGTACCCACTTTTTAATTTTTTTTTAACTAGTACCTAAAATTTAAACAACTTCATGTCGCCGCCTCCTCCTCCTTATTCTTCTTCTTCGGGTGACAATATTTTATATGGTGTTTGTGAACATATTTTAAAGGTAGTTTATGATGTTTTACAGGGATGAGTTGATGTAGCGCTTTATCTTTTTAACTATTGCTTAGGTTTCTTCTTCTTTTTTTTCTTAATTGCAAAATGAGTTTGTTAGATTTATTGTTGTTTTGACAAATTGATAATTGGGATTTGTTCTTGATGATATTTGGAGGTTATGTTTCAAATTTGAGCTCATTTGGAGTAGATTTAGGTGTTAACTCGTATATTTGATTGTTAAAATTCGAAAATCGGGCAGGAGAAAGACATATGCGGTTGGATTAGTACAATTATTGGTAGCATTATAGTCAGTATTCCATCTGGTTAGTAGGAATTTCTTGCCTGCTAAAGGATCCGAGCCAAAGCTAAAAAGGAAGTCGGAGCTTGGTCCACATCGAGAAAAAATGTTCGTAATGAACGAATCTCCGAATGCTAAAAAGTTTCGGTTCGTTTTATTTACGATTTAAAAGATGCTAAAAAAAACTTTCTTTCATTAGACCAGTCAATAAAGGAATGACAGAGTAGTTGATCCCGACCCTTGCTGGTAAAGAAGCTGATTAGCTAGTTGGTGAGGCAATAGCTTACCAAGGCGATGATCAGTAGCTGGTCCGAGAGAATGATCAGCCACACTGAGACTGAGACACGGCCCAGGCTAAGTGGTCTTTCCCTTTCTTGCTGGATGACTACTATGGAAAAAGATGACGACTACTCTCAGTCTCTGGTCTTCTGGGCAATTTGCACTTCATGCCTATTTGGTCTTAAGTGCATGAAAACGTTGGTTGCACTTCAGACCTATTTGGCTATCTGAAGTGCAATTGTTTCACTTCTGACTTATTGTCCTTAAGTGCATGAAACTGTTGGTTGCAATAAGAGGCGGACCCAGAATTTTTACACGACGGGGCACATTATTATGCTCAATCAGTGCCCCTAAAGGCTTTTAGTGTTCCGGGTGCCAACTGCTTTAAATTAACTATTTTCAAGGTATATACATATATATATAGAGAGAGAGAGAGAGGATTTCATCCGAAGTTTACAGGGTCCGGTGACCCCTCACCCATACACATGGGTCCGCCTCTGGTTGCTATTCAGACGTATTTGGCCTTAAGTGCATCTGAAGTGCAATTTTTTCACTTCAGACTTCTCTGATCTTAAGTGTATGAAAATATTTACTGCACTTCATACTTATTTGGCCTTAAATGCATCTTAAGTGCAAAAAAAATACAATTTTTACATATAGACTTTAAACTAATTTTTTTTAACTTCAGACCTGATAAGTTTGAAATTGATCGTAAATTGGACATGCTTACCAATATTTTTATAAAGTAGGTATAGCTTCAATTGTAACCTCAAAATTAGGTAATAATAGATGCAACCCCCCCCCCCCCCCCCCCCCCCCCCCCCCCTCTAAGCCGCATCGGTTAGCGGCCTTCCGTACTGCGTTATTAGTTTTATAACCCTGTTATGAGTGTCAATCATAATCAATAAAAACGTAGTTCGTTGAATCTCTCTAAATTTTAGGGTTAGGTGAGCCATGCTTATGTTTGAGTCATAAGATAGAAATTAAGTAAAGAAAAGTAACATCTCAATTAAGCATTAAAATTAGCTCAATTCAGTTTCAGTTAGGATATTTCAAGAACATCGAAATATTAGAGATCAAGTACGTACGTTTTTTTTCTTAATGACTGGATATTTCATGAAAACTGTCTGGTTGTATAATCTATTCATTAATGTTAGATCAAATATAAAATATTAGATAAACAGTGATAAAAAAAAAGAAGAAAAATTGACACTGCACAGCCGATCTCAAAATTATAACAAAACATATACACACACACTCTTCTGTATGTTATACAATATACAAAAAATATATAAATTTTATACTCTTCTGCAATTACCGGATGTAAATAATTTTAGCCGCGGGCAAAAGTAAAGAACTGCAAAATAACTTATGTCATAGGCGTTAGCTGTATAATTAATTTTATTCATTATCTCTCATTAGAATAATCTTTATGTAACTGGAACATAAAAGACGAACGGAAAATGAACAGAAATGAGGCAACTGAATCTTCAACCTAGAAAGGTAGCCGAGCTTTTTGACAAGTCCAAAGTCTACAAAACGAAGCAGACTGTACAATGAATAAACAACATACTTCTAAAAATGTCCTTCACGTCCTCTCCAAGTCCAAACTCCCAACGTATTATATTAGTAGCAATTCGCCAAACAAAAGTTAGTTGAAAAGACAGAAAGAAGCTTTTTTGAATTCCTACATGCTTGAAGCTTTCAGAAATCCAAAAAGCGATAAGTTGGAAATGCCAGCTTATTACTTTTGGCTTGTTTTAAGCACTTTTTAACTTTGCTAAATACGGGAAAAAAAAGCTAAAAACCAGCTCAAAGCCAATCCAAACACCCTCATAATAAATAGGAGATACCCTGTACACCGAGCTTCCAAATCATTGGTTCTTGAAAGACTGCAAAACAAAAATCAGAAAATAAATTAATCACTAGCACAAGGTTATATATACTTGATTGAAAAAAGCTTCAGATTTGATACCTCAAAATTTTTGGACACATCCTCCACCTTATTAACAAGTTCTTGCCTCTTTTGCTGAGCTGCAAGTACCAAAACAAATGGTCACAACAGCCTAAAAGCTTCAAGAGGACAAAGGAAATGCTGGAAATAGTAGTTACCCATTTTAGATAGATCATCCATTCTTCTTGATGACCTCACTGCAAATCTTTGAAAAGCAGGGCTGTGATAAAGAGGGAGAGGCATTTTAGTAGGTATCTTCAGAAAACATCTCAAAAAAAGGGCAGCCCGGTGCACTAAGCTCTGGCTATGCGTGGGATCCGGGGAAGGGCCAGATCACAAGGGCCTCTTGTACGCAGCCTTACCCTGCATTTTTGCAAGAGGCTGTTTCCATGGTTCGAACCCCTCACCTCCTGGTAACATCTCAAGCATTATCAAAATTATTAAAAGGGCTTTCTTTTCTTTTTGAAATAGAAATGGTTTCTTTTCTTTTCTCTGAGAATAAAAAGGTATACATCTGTAAATTTTTTTAAAAAGAGATTACACACATATAGTTCTCCTTTTACCCAGCAACCTAGTCACATGATATAAAGTTCCTTAATCTCCTAAAAGATTAGCCATCAGAATATATTACTATCATTTAGACTGTGTAACGTTTCCGAAACAACTAGAATGACAACAAGAAATAGTAGGCAACAGAACAGACGAGGATGACTTAGTCCAATAGGCTATCACTTATTTAATGTAAGGCCAATATAATTTAATAGATTTCTTGTTCTTTGTTTAGTTAAAACTGCACAAAAATGAAAATGACCTTTGACTTTGCTTGTAGTTGCATAGCAAAAGACAAGGATTGAGATGCACGACAACACAAGATTTACATATACGACAACACACAACAAACCACCCTGGAATTGATGAAAGGACATCTTTGTTCCAGTCAAAGCAAATGACATCATGGAAATAAATACTTGTAAAAAGAATTTCTTTCTCAACATGCACTAAGATAGAATAACGATAAGAAGATGTACATCATCTCACAGTCATTACAAAGGTACAAAATTAAAATAAGAAGATGACCAAGCAGCCTCAATTCATCAGATTTTTGAGAAGATGACCAATGATTTGTAACTTTTCCATAAGAAAAGTTGTTTCTTTTTCTGGTTCTGTTTTTTTTCTTAAAATTGAGGTTTAACAGCTTTTTCTTGGTCAATCAGCTATCATATTTTGTCACTGTCCAATGATAAGCATGAGAAAGAGTTCGACTTTGTTACACGTTCAATGATGAATGAGTTATTTTGTGAAGAAGCATAGATTCAGGAACAGCCAAACATGTGTGAATGTGATTAGTGTCAGAAATTAATGTTTCGACATTTTAAATATCCAAAGAGTACATTCCTTTTGTAGCATTTAATGCAATGGAAAAGAAAAAGACTGAGAAACCAAAAAATAGACAAAACCAGAAAATAAAAATGGAGAGAACCACAAAATTCAATAAACAAAATAGTGTTTTTCATAGAAAAAGTGCTCATTTCTGAACTTCAATAGGAGGATTAAGAGCCAGAGGATGAGTTTTTTCTTTCATCTTGGGAGACGCTTCCTTCTCAATATTTAAAATACTTTATATCGATTCTAAAGTTGTGATTTTTAGAGAGCGTCCAGATTGGATAAAAAAATTTAAAATCCCATATCAAAATAGATGAGAACCGAGTACAGTTCTTATGCCTAAAATCACATTAAGTAATAATTTGAATTCACTAGAACATGTAAACTAATGTCTAATTATAATAACACAGCTCACAAACGAAATTAACAAACACAAACTTGGATTTCTTTCATTTTTGGGAGATACTATCAGCGAAATCCTATAGGGGGCAGCAGAAAGATAAACCATTTCGTACCTGACTTGTAAAGAACATGTGTCGACCTATACAAAACATCACTCAACTTGTATTAAATATGCCCAGGCGCACCCCACCCCAACCTGCCCGTTTGACAGCACTACACATCACCAACAAATAAATACAGATCTTTCATACAAGACAAACCCGTCTTAAGGTTCCTAATATTGACATTTGTCACGTCTCACCAAGGTGGATTAGTTGCATCTTATTCATAGCGACACCTTTGTTCAGTACTAAACTACCTCTAACTGGATAACAAATTTTCTTTACCAACTAGAAAAATCCAAACTTGGACAAATATAAGACTTGGACAAATTTTTCTTTATCAATCATTATAGTATATGTGCATTAATCAAGCAAAAGAAAGAAACAATTTTGAAATTAAACAGGAAGCGATATATCGAAGCTCAATCAAATGATTTATCAAACGATCAAGCAAAATTTGAGGTGCAAACAAAAGTAAAGATGATTCTTTTACGAGAGAATATATGCACGAAATTGATTACGGTTAAGTTATAAAAAAAACCAATATTGTCCCCCCCCCCCCCCCCGCCCACAGACAATAACAATTAACTACCCCTCAATCTCAAAAAAGTTAGGGTTGGCTATATGAATCCTCACTTCTGCAATAAAGCTCAACTCATGTTACCTTCCCTCACAAAAACAAAAAAATACAATATTGACTTGAAAAGAATAATAGAACAAAAATTTTGAAATTAAACAGAAAGAAATAACTCAAAGCTCAATCAAACAGTTTATAAATATAATTACCTGTTGGCGAGGCCATTGACGATTAATTCATTGGCGACATAAGAAATAACCCTATGAAGGAAATTTCCTCCACCAGCCATGGCTGAGATTGCACCAACTATCAACAATTAAGAAAATGAAGCAATAAATATACAACTACAGTTCTATTAATAATACGAAAATCGAAAAGGTGAGCAAATAGAACGGACAGGATTGATGAAACCCTAACTTGGTAAACGAGGTATTAGCTAAACTGTAGGGTAACTGGACTAGTGGGCTATGTGGTCCGATTGATTATGGGCTTACGGATATGGGCCACCAGTAAAAGGAAAAGAGAAGAAAAAGAAGAAGAAGAAGAATTAAGGGATATTTAACTGGGGCTTTTGCATCCGTACCCACTTTTTATGACACGTTTTAACTTATATCCGCTTTGTAAAAAAATTGCAAGTGTACCCGTTTTTGCGCATAACTTCAGCATACGGGGCTGAAGTAGCAAAGGCAATCACGCAAAACTTCAGCATTCTAGTATACGGGCCTGAAGTAGCTTGCGAACTTCAACTCTAGAGCTGAAGTTTTTGTCTTTGTAACTGGGGAACTAACTTCAGCTCTAGAGCTGAAGTTTTTGTCTTTGTAATTAGGGAACTTCAGCTCTAAAGCTGAAGTTTTTGTTTTGTAACTCGAGAACTTCAGCAAGTTTTTGTCTTTGTAACTGGGGAACTTCAGCTCTAGAGCTGAAGTTCTTGTTTTGTAACTCGGGAACTTCAGCTCTAGAGCTGAAGTTTTTGTCTTTATAACTGGGGAACTTCAGCTCTAGAGCTGAAGTTTTGTCTTTGTAATTAGGGAATTTCAGCCCCGTATGCTGAAGTTTTGTCTTTGTAACTGGCGAACTTCAGCTCAACGAGGAAAAGGGTGCTAAAGTTATTTAAAAAGTGGGTACAAGTTAAATTTTTTTTAAAAAAACAGGTATAGGTTAAATGGAGGCAACCAAATAGGGTGCCCCGCGCAATTTTTATTATTTAACTGGACTAGCAGCCCATATTACATATAAACTCAAAATAAACTTATTCTCTCGTTGTAAACCATTTTAACCACCGTCTCTATTTTATTTACTATTTTAGCCACTTAATTACCTATGCAAAATTATAGGGATCTTGATTATAAATTATATAAATTGAGGGATTATAGGAAGATTCTGTAAATATACGTACCCATCCAAACAAAAGTCTCCAGTCAATTTATAGATCTCTTTAACTTATCTCTTACGTTCTATATCTCTCAGTGAAAATTAATTAATTTTCTCTCTCTGCCTTCCTGCACTACTTTTCTTTATGAAATAAAGTTTTATTTGGTGATCATGGTGAAACAGACCTTTGCTCTTTTTGTTTCAAAGAAAACGCAGAGTAAACAAATACAGAATATAGTGAATAAATGCAACCCGTTGGATCTTATGGATGATGATTTTGAGTCATGTTTTGAGGATTACAATGTGAATATGAAACATGCAACTCCAAAATCAGTCGGAAAAAGGTGTTCAACTTCTACTAATTCAATGATCAGGTCCAAATCTGGTGATGGAGTCACGAAAGATCCTAAGAATACGGAAGATATTTCTAGAAAAAAGAAGCACATAGGTCATAATGCTTATTTGGTTGTGCAATCAAAAAAGAGAAGGGCATATAAGGGGAGAAAACGTCAATGTCCTAGTTCGTCGAAATTGAAGGTATTATATTCATAACAATGTAAGATATGACTGATGATAACGATTTTTGCTGCAACATTTTGTTATATACATGAGTTATACACTCTGCAACTTTATAGTATATACATGAATTATACACTATTCAATTTTATACATACATTATTAATTTGTGATTGTTAATTAACTTATTTTTATTTTTATTCAGCTTTGGGATTTTTATATTTCTCGTGAGAATCATTTTCATGTCAGAGTAAGTTCACATACGAATGTGAAAGCTGTTGAGTTTTTGAAAGAAAAGTTGACCAATATGCAGTTAAATATATTTCGTGGAACATGCTTTGGGCAATTTTTAGATCTTCCTGAAGCTGTCATTCAAAACCAGTTGATTCACTCGTTGTTGTTGCGAGAGGTTGTGTTGGCAGGACTAAGTTGCGATTTGGGCTTATGGAGTTGGGTCTTATGACTGGTTTGAAGTGTAATGGAAATGACCTTAAGGATTACGATTCCATTGCGACAACTCGTTTGCATGATGAGTACTTTCCTGGTTTCAATAAGGTACCTAAGGAGTGGTTGATTGAGTGTTTCAACAACAAGAGTTGGAAATCTGACGAGGATGCGCTAAAGATTGCAATTTTATATTTTATTCATACTTTTCTATTTTCAACCCTCAGAAACATTTCATATCAAATGGTGATTTCCATATAGTTTATTCTGGGGAGTATCAATCATTTCCATGGGGAAGAAAAGTTTTAAAAGCAATGATAAAATCGATGAAGGATACGTTGCGTAGGAAGGCAGGATCCTACAGGTATGGTGGCTTACCATTGGCTTTCCAAACATGGTTTTATGAGTGCTGCCCATATGACATGAAAGAATTGTTAATAGAGTTGCAAAGAGATCGCCACGAATTTTGAATTGGACCATCACAACAAAGCCAACCCTTGATGATTTATATGATAAAATTTTCAAGTTGAGCTCAGAACAAGTACTTTTAAATTTATATCTATATATTATCACTGGTTTTAATAAATAAAATGTTGTAATTAGTATGGTATTACTCTGGTTTGTAATTATATACTTTGTATTGCAAATTAGTTTTAACAAGCGAACTGGATTTAATGTATGTACTTTACACAGTATACATAAAATAATTATACATTATATTAGATATGACTAATAATTTATTTATAGATCATTCATGCTAAAAGAATTGGTTTTTTTTAGTTGCAGCTGATTAACATAGTTTATACACTAATTATACACAATTATACATATATTATGTATATATTATACTTGTATTATACATTCTCTGGCTATAGTTGCAGTTGCATAACATTACCCCGTCACTGGATGAGCTGTCGAATTTGAATTTGCCTCACATATCAACTGTTGACACCCAATTTTGTCCCTCCTTTCTTTCAAATTATTTATTTAAATTTCTAATATCACTAATAATGTAAGAATAGTCATTTTATCATTTTTAGCACAAACTAGACCTAATTATTATTATTATTCACTTAATATCATCATTACTAGTATTATTAATGTTGTTATTACTACTCCAACTATATTATTATTATTACTATCTTTGTTGTATATAAATTAATTTACTTTATTAACCTAAATGTCTATTTATGTTATTAGTATGTCCAAAGGAGGCCCAAATTAATTTAATTTGAAGAAATAAAAGGCCATGATTTTCAGCCCAAACAAATCCTTCGTAGCCAACCCAATCGCACCCAACTCCTTCAACAGCTCAAAACCATACCCAGTAAAAATTGCGCGGGGCATCCTATTTGGTCGCCCCATTTAACCTATACCCACTTTTTAAAAAACTTTTAACTTGTACCCACTTTTTAAATAACTTCAGCTCCCCTTTCCCTCGCTGAGCTGAAGTTCACCAGTTAAGCTGAAGTTCGCCAGTTATAAAGACAAAACTTCAGCATACGGGGCTGAAATTCCTCAGTTACAAAGAAAAAACTTCAGATCTAGAGCTGAAATTCCCAAGTTATAAAGACAACAACTTCAGCATACGGGGCTGAAGTTCCCCAGTTACAAAGACAAAACTTCAGCTCTAGAGAACTTCAGCTCTAGAGCTGAAGTTCTCTAGAGCTGAAGTTTTGTCTTTGTAACTGGGGAACTTCAGCCCCGTATGCTGAAGTTCCCCATTTACAAAAGACAAAAACTTCAGCTGTAGAGCTAAAGTTCTCCAGTGTAATTGGGGGAACTTCAGCCCCGTATGCTGAAGTTCTCCATTTACAAAGACCTATTTACTAGAGCAGAAGAACTTCAACTCTAGAGCTGAAGTTCACAAGCTACTTCAGGCCCGTCTACTAGAATGCTGAAGTTTTGCGTGATTGCCTTTGCTACTTCAGTCCCGCATGCTGAAGTTATGCGCAAAAGCGGGTACGGATGTAAATTTTTTTACAAAGCGGGTATAAGTTAAAACATGGCACAAAAAGTGGGTACGGATGCAAAAGCCCCCCATACCCATTTTCTAGCCTAATCAGCCCTCTTAATCCTAAAAACACAAACTCAATCTAGGATCCCTAATCTGATTTTCTCCTAGCCGCCTCTTTCCCATTTCGCCTCTTGGACAGTAATCCAAACTTCGATCTCCCTTGACAGTGTTGGTTACTCCATTTTAATGTAAGGTCGGTACATATTTTCAGGATCCTCCTCTTTCTTCTATTTTTGTGAATGATGGCATTTCAAAATCAGAATGAAATAAGTCCAAATCTCACCATTTCGGGTATGGCCTGAAGTATCACGTGAAGATGGAGTCCGTCCAAGCCTCCAACTTTCGGATTCAAACAGATATGTTGACCAAAATTTTAAATCCGAAATTTCGATTCCCGCTCGTGAAACCCTAGTTGTTTCACCTATAAATACCAGATTTGTGGCTATTTTCTAGGACTTTTTGGAGCCGCCTCCATTTCCGCTCAAAATTGAGGTTCTTCGGCAGCCTCTATTTTCTTTAAGCTTATGGTTTAAGCCACTCTCTCACCCCCAAAAAAAAAAAAAAAACTTAATGCCGTCACTCGACCTCTCCAAACTGAGTTATTTCTCTCTTGCAATCTCTCGGCTTCTTTTTGATTTTTTTAGCCAACAGAAAATTATTTTTTGTTTTGCTCTACGAATTAAAGTTAGTTCGAGGTAACAAAGTCGAGGTCGGAGTCCGTTGGATTTAAGACCCTAGCCCCGGTTCAGTGCCTCAAAAAAGGTCAGTGATTTTTTTTCCCTTTTTTCGATTTCGCAGTTCTAAGTATGTTTATAATCTACACATATTGGAAAAAATATCGTTACTCCCCTTTCGTTTCTTTTTTAGACATTTGAAGTGCTTCTTATTAACCTCCGATGTAATTAATCTGAGCTATCATTCGGTGTTCGTTGTTTCTTAGTTGTTGTCAATATATTAGAAACCTGGTTTACAACTTTTTGCACTTTACACTAAATCGTTAATTGATAGCATGTCCATACGTATTCACTGTTGCGTTCTGATTATCACCTTTAAAATGTTTAAGACGCGAGCGTTAAAACTTATAGGAATTGTTGTAAAGTACATGATACGGTTGTTTGTTCCATAATATTGAAGCTCATCAAGGGAGTAGTTATCATCACATCTATTTAATTAGATTTTATGTCCTAAGAACTCAGTTATATCCTAACGTTAACTAACTATATATGCTCTTTCGAGTCTGTTATATGAAACCTACGCATTTGTTTAAAGTATTGATAGTCCAAGTTGTCAGTGACCTCTACCATTAAGTTCCTCTTTCTGTTATTATTATTTTTATGTTAAAGGCAAATAGTTATTTCTGTTTGAAAATTAGTAGTTTACTTCCTATGTAGAGATCATGATTTAGGATTCATTTTGTACACATAAAAGTCATGTCGTGTTTGTCCGAAAACCCATGAATAAATGCTTGATAAATTGCTTACACAAATGTTTTGTGTGTTTTATGTTGTTAGCACATAATCAACGTTGATCTTTTGTAAATGTCATGCTAATTTAATTTGTGGATTTACATTATTCATAAATAGCATACTTATAGAGTATTGTTGATGGCTGCATTTCTTAAGTACTGAATAGTTTTAAATCTATGTAAACTCCTTCGGTTAAACAAAGTTAAGCTCTTTGTCAGAGCTATGATATAGAATTCCATCCCTAAGACCTTTTGCTTGATATACTATTACAAATCCAGTTGCACTCTCTAGTCTTTCTTATGCTTGCACATGTTGATTAAACTCTTAAGTTATTTTGTTAATTCTTTATTTCTCGCTTTCTTTACATGTACACTTTGGAGCACATGGAGTCTTAATTCAAGGCCCTTGTAAGGGAGTTTCAAAAATGAGACTTGATGCCACCATCTGAGCATAGAGTCATCACATTCCATCTTTTATAAAGTCACTGGATAGCAAGAAAACAAACGAAACACTTGGGGACGCCTATGGCGTCCTTCCTTTAAATTCTTTTGCCATTTCGTTTTATTCTAACTTATTTATATTGTTTGTGTATTTGAGTTGTTAGTTTAAGTGTGATTTTAATCATCTTGGCCTTTTGATTTAGTACTGATATTACATAGGACATGATAGCTAGAATAAGAAATCTCACATCAATAATTTTGGTAATTTCTTCACATATTTACCATTATCGTATACATTTTCTAGTAAGCTTAGTACTTTATTTCAAACACATTTTTAGAAGTTACTTTGTTAAAGTTGACGCTTTCGGAAAGTTAATTGTTAGGCTCGTTTTCAATATTACTAAATTGGAGTTTTCTTTATAGATGATGTAAATCATATAAGTCTTTCTAGGAATTAATTTGTAGTGGTTTAACTTACTTGAGCAATTTCAGATTTGATATTCTTTTATGGTCAGGAAAAGCTTTTCTTAAAACACAAGAGGTAAAGCCCAAATTGTTTATTCGTTTGAATTTGAAAATGCACGAAAGTAATTTTCTATCTCAATATAAATGTATACGGAAATGGCTCATGTCTTTCTTCCTAATTTATTACACATGTATTTTCTTAATTCAATCGACAAACGTTTTTTTTTAAATATGCACATGTATTGCTACTTAAATTTTAGAATCAATTAGCCTAAGTTTGGCCGGTTAACCGTTATTAACGGATCATATAGGGTGCCTTAATAACCTTCCCTATAAGATTAATTAAAATCCTTACCTATAGTCTTAAAGGTTAAGCCGAACATGTAAAACAGAGTTAACTTTAAGCACTACTTAGTTAAAATTGGTGTCCTAATTCACCGTTAAAATAATTAGGTGGCGACTCTCTTTAATTAATTAAACCTTCAGAATTACCAATATGTTATACTCTAATTTGACCTGTGTTAAAATGAATCTGCTTCATATATTTTACCATATACATTAGTATCATTTATACACCAATATAGGCAATTAAACATACATTATACACTCATTATGCAGTGATAATGAACTTTATACATAATTATACATGAATTAAACAAAGAATATATATATAAATTATACATGATGTGGAATTATACAAAGCTATAAATCATACATGGTGTTGAATTATACAAAGCTATAAAGTTACATGTGCAAACAAACCTGGTTGTAGATGATCTTTTCACATTAAATTGAAATTTTTTTCGCATCGCGTGGTTCTTCAAGACATTCATTAGTGTTTCTTTGTCCTTGTAGATTTTCTGCAATTTGTTCATGTAATGGGCTATAAATTACAGTAATCTGATCTATTTGTGTACCTTCATAATCTTCCCCATTTCCTGTAGTTAGCATTTCAATGGTATGCGGTACATCTAAATCATGTATAATCTCATCACATTCATCATACAATGGTTTGGAGAAACTACTAGAATTTAAATTCTCCTTCAATGTAATACACAATAGCTATTGAGTGACGTCGGAGTTCAATTTTATCAAGTTGAGGTAAAATTGAAGGCTCATATCACTGTCTATGCCCATTGACGGATATCTATCCTTTAAGGAGTATTTCAGTTCCACCGAAAAATTTTGGTCGATTTTGAGTTGATTGTTGATTTCATCAACAAATTCTGAAAACCTACAATCTGCTCGGACCAAAACTCCATAAACGTTAAAATTGCAAAACTTGTTTTCACTATCCAACTCAGCATTATACTGAATCAAAACTTTAACAGGTTCCATGACTGGTTTGCAAGTAGTTTTGCCGCTTCTGTTCCCCAATTTGTATCAATTTTCGATATGAATCGTGTAAATAATGTCCGTTTATCTAGGTTGTTGGCATATCTTCTGTTGGAGTCGCCCGCTGAATTCGTTCACTATCCATGTCGTCGTAATTGTAGGAACGAATATTTTATCCCTATTTTCAATTATTAAGGGATTTTGTGTTGTGTTTTTATCGGAGGATTGCTTTATTTGGCTAAAATATTTTAGGGCTAGGTGTAGAAAACTATTTAGGGATAAGCAGAGTTGAAAATATTAGTGGGCTGTCTATTTATGCTTTTTCCCCTTATTTTCCTATACTATATATGAAACTTTATTATCCTTTCTAATTAAGTTTTAATATAATTACATAAGTATATATAATTTATCAATTATATATAATTAATATTAATGAGTATTCCTTTATATTAGGAATTGAATAGGGAATTATTTATTTCCCATCCATGCTCTCTCTCTCCCCGTTTGTCTTTCTCTCTCCCTGTCTCTCTTTCTCTCTCTCTGTCTCTCTCTTTCTCTCTCCCTCCCTCTTTCCTATGTTCTTTTCCCAATTTTCGTCATTCTTTTTTCTCTGCTTTTTATCCTTTTTTTTTTTCCAGGGAATTCATCAATGAATTTCAATTGTTTTAATATAGAGTTTTACCTTAGCAATTTACTTTCATGTTGCAAAATTGGTGTTCGAAATGAAATTGTCAATCAATAAATTTTGAAGGTGTTTGATTCTCCATCATTGACAACCATTAAAAAGTTTCAAAGCTTTGAATTTTTTAAGGTGTTTGATTCTCCACAATTGACAACCATTAAAAAGTTTCAAAGCTTTGAATTCGAATTTGGGGTTTCAATTTTTTTTTTGGGATTGGTTATTGTGGCAAATAATAGGAAATATTCTTTGGAGTTTATATCTCAATTTTGAGGGTGTTTGTCGAAGATTAGACTTGATTTTGGTTGAATTTCAGATTGCAACCCGAAAAAATAGAAGAAGAACAAATGACATACAATATACTTGCGAAATTGTATTAAAGTTGTATGTAAATAGTATTTAAGTTGTATCCTGTTGTAATTATATATATTTTTATTTGAATGTTGTATGAAAGTTAAAAAATAGTTATATAATATATAAATCGTTATATATGTTATAAATATAAAGTTGTTGATATATATCAAAATTATTTTAAGAGATAAAGTTTTGATTGAAATTTCAGCGAGGAAAGAACACACCACTTAAAAAATATATACAAATCATATAAAAAATACATACAAAAGACATATTATATAAAATTTATATGAAAATTGTATCTAAGTTGTATGATGCTGTAGATGTATTTAACTGGGTAAAAATAATGTATGAAAGTTGTAGATAAGTTGTAAATAAGTTATATATTATATAATCAGTTGTATGAAATTTATTTTTAGTATGTATATTGTTGTAGATATATCAAATTTGTATTAAATTTATACGGAATTTATTTTTAAAGAAGAGAAAAGGGCCAAATATCCTTGTACTTTCGAAAAATATTTAAATTTACTCTTCGTTATACTATGAGTCCAGATATACCACTACCGCTATTCTTCGAGTTCAAATATAAGCCCTCATTTAAACGGAGTGACACGTGTCATCGTCTATTTGCCAATTCCAAATATCCCCTAATTAATTAAAAAGACTCATACCCATTATTCATACCCGAAAAATAATTTTCTAAAGCAAATTTTTTGTAAAAATTGGGAAAAACTGATTATTTTTACTAACAACTGAAAAAAACGAAAATATTTTTTTTCAATTTAAAAATTGCTTTAAAAAAAGTTGAAAAAACTGAGAATTATTTTCTAAAGCAATATTTTATTAAAAACTGAAAATAAAAACTGAATAAGAAAAACTGAAAAACATTTTTTTTTAAAAACCTGATTTTTTTTTTACTAAAAACTGAAAAAAACGAAAATACCTTTTTTCCAGTTTTTAAAAAGAATTGCTTTAGAAACAATTGTAAAAACTGAAAAATATTTTCTAAAGCAATTTTAGTAAAATAATTTCAGTTTTTTCCAATTTTAACAAAAGAAAATGCTTTAGCAAATTGCTTTTCGGGTATGGGTAATGGGTACAGTTATGGGTATGGGTCTATTTAATTAATTAGGAAATATTTAGAATTGATCAATAGGACGATGACACATGTCACTTTATTTAAATGAGGGGTATATTTGAATCCAAAATATAGCGACAAGAGTATATTTAAATTCATTAACGAAAGATATATTTAAATATTTTTCGAAAGTACATGAGTATATTTAGCCCATTTCCCAACAGGAAATTGTCCCATTCATTGCTTAAATTTGGTTTAAGGTATTAATTTCCTGGCATTTAGAGAACGGATCTTATTGTTCTTACCCAAATGAGAAAACGAGAAATATTAAACTTGTCCTATTCTCTTTTTTCCCTCTATTATTTGCTTCTTTAGGTTAGACATTACTTTCGGTTTTTTTCTCTTCTCAAATATACCCTTGTTGTTCTAATAATTAAGTGTAATTACATGTAACTGTTATTTACCTGGCAAAGCAATTATTGATTACTTTATCATTCAATAGGTTCTAATAAAATCCTTGTATTTGCGTAGGATATAAAATAGAAAAGGACGTAACGAAATCCCCTAATTTAAGGTACTAATAATGAAGTGTATATAATCCTTATTTAGTTAAGACGCTTTTGGTAAATAAATTTCGAATATTGTCTAGGAAGAAAAAAATCCCAAGAATTAACCCAAATAGCCTCTCCCTAAACTGCTTAAACTAAAAATAGCCGGTAAATATATAATATATGCATAATTTATGTATTATATGTGTATAATTATGTATACTCAATGTATATTTTATATATATGGCTAGAAAAGGTAAACAATAAATATAGTCGGCTAAGAAAACTACATAGTATAACCAGCAAAATGTTTATTTTTTGTATTTTATACAAAAAATACTTACTATATTTTATACATAATTAGTAATTTTTTTAAATATTGACTAGTGAGTAATTATTTTTAGTTGACCGGCTAAATGTGTAGCTTGTCCAAGAAGAAACGGTTTCTCAAATGATTTTCTTCTACTTTTACTTTAAGCATTTCATATGGTGTAGTATAATATTTGACTCCATTGAATTGAGCAGATGTAGAACGACATCCATCAGGTGTATACGAGAATTTTTAATAAATTACATTAATTTATTTGGTAAAAACTCATTGCATTTTTGTTAAGGTTTCATGTACAATGTATTACCTTGCATAACCTCCCAAGAAAGACAATAGAAGATAAATGGGTTGAAATTTCTTGGTAACTTTACCATAGGATAATGAGAATTCATATTTTTAGTTTGATTATTTTTCTACCGTAATATCGTACATTGAAGTGGCCTTTTCTGTAATTAACCCCTACTTTTACTTTGTGTAATAGAACGAGCCTTAGTCATTTTTGTAAAACTTATCCACATCCAATATTTATAACTAATTTCTATTATATAGAATAGAGAAGAGGAGATTGATCAAGGGCATAATAATCATTTCAAATATATTAGTGCATTGTTTGCTTGTATACTAAGTTCAAAAGTTTGGTTGTGGGTTTTTAATAACAGGAAAACCCAAAACTAACATGGCCATAAGCTATTAAATTATTTAGGCGGACCTCATTTTCCATTCAACCTTCACTATCTTCATTAAATGCATTACTTGATTGTTATTATTATTTTTTTAATAAGTACTTTTAACTAGAAAAATTATCCTTTTGATAATTTTATAATTCAAATGTTCACCTGATTAAAAATACTAAGGTCACGTACATTTATATATGACAATACTATTATCTCCTTAAGAAACATTATTTCATTTATTTTATTTATTAACTATTCCAGGTAAAGAAGATTTCATTAAAAAAGAATTAGTGATAATGTATGTAGATTTACATTCAAATGTCATTATATCATTATCAATTGATATCATTTTATACAAAGTTCTCATTAAATTGCAATTTCAATTGGAATATTTTATATTTTTAAAATTCAATAAATAAAATAAAATGAAGAGTAAAATATAGTTTCAAGTCCTCTTTTTTATTATAGAATATTAAAAATATTTCCAGTTCTATAATAAGTATCCCCTCTCTAAAATATGAGTTGAGAATATCTGAAGTAAAAATTAAGACAATTAATTTGTGAAATTTTTTTCTTTTAAAAATTATTATATATTCGAAAGTATGAGAAGTATTGTCATACATGATTATTCTTCTCCCTCTATGATCGAAGTTTTTTTTTTGGTTTCTCACCCATTGTCTGATACCCACATTGGAGCCCGACTATATCCGGATTTGCGCCGTGTAGGGTCCCATTCGGGGGGGAAGCGCTCCCTACCAAGAATTTTTCAATACCCAGGGCTCGAACCCGAGACCTCTGGTTAAGGGAAGAGCAGTCCCATCCACTGCACCACATCCTTTGCTGGTAGGATTGAAGTTAGTTGAGTGCATACTCAATTCAATAAGAATTCAACATTACGTAAATTTTAAAATGGCAGAATGGCCTCCTGGCCACTTAAACTTGTAGGACTTTTGAAAGCCGATACACCAACTTAGAACTTTCCCATTTATACACTCAAACTCGTGAAACCCATAACCAATAAACACGTTTTACCTTTGACCATCTGCGCGTGTATTACACATTCGCTAACGTGTCCATCCAATCAGTACTGATCCAATCATAATGTTACACGTCAGAGGCGCGAAAATAAACCCCCACTAATTGGGGTCCCCCTCTTTTAATTCCCAATTCCATTGCCAGCCGTTATTTACAAACAATTCTTCTCTCTTCAATTCCCAAAATACTCACCGCCACTAATAACACCACCAAAAACTCGCCACCACCAACAATTAAGTTTCTTGAAATGGCATCGGTTTCATTTTGGGAGTCATGGTTAAAAGTGATAACATAAAGAGTCAGAGAAGTAAGGATACAAATGAGTTTTTCTTCTTCATCATGTTTATGTGAATGAAAATTGAGGTGAGCTTTAATGGATTGTGAGCCCGAGAGAAGAGAGCACCACTGCTTTGATACGCACATGAATTGGTCGATACACTTAGCCGGCAGCGGGGTAAGTATGTCAAATATAATTTTTTGGTGTAGTTTTTCAGCATTGCTCATTGTTATGGTTGGGGATTTGGAATTGGACTGTGGTTGTTGAGAGGCGGTGTTTTATAAGTTCTTTCCAATGGTGGAACAGTGACGAACGCTACAAGGGTGATATCTGCTACTGCTTTTTGTTGCTAGTTTTTTTATACTAGTCGTCGTCGCTGATTTCCAGTCTCCGGCCCCTATTGACTTCAATTGGCCTGCTCAAGTTATACTCCAAGCATAGAGGATTGCAAACAAATAATAAAGAAAGTGAACATTGATGGAGATGGAATGATGATTTTTGCTGAGTTTAAGCAGATGATGAGAGGGGGTAGTTTTGCTGCTTTGGTTTTGCTGGGCGTTGGGAAAGGGGCTCTCACACTCCTAAAAGTCGTGAGACTCACGCACACAGCTGACTAGGACCAACTTACGCCACATTGGATGGGTCAACGGTCAAATGTGTTTATTAGTTATGAGTTTCACGAGTTTGAGTGTTCAAATAGGAAACTCACAAGTTGGTGTATCGGATTTCAAAAGCCATGCAAGTTTAAGTGGCCAGGAAGCCATTTCGTCTTTTAAAATACATAAATATACAATTAATTATTTTTTAAAAGTCTCAACAAATACTACTATTGTGATGAAAATTGCATTATACCCTAAATAGTATCTCAATCATATCAAATGAAACTAGAAAAAAACTGTAATATTTCAATTTAAGGCCAATTTGATTAGTATTTAGAGTGATCAAGATATTAATTTATTTATAATATGATGTCATTCAACTATAACAAAATATAAATTTTCTTGTTAAAATTCTTAATAATTAAAAATCACGATTATTATTTCAAAGAACCAAAAATACCTTTTCATCAACTATTTGGGAATAATACTAATATATTTTATTATTCAAATTTTGATTAGTATAAAAACAAAAAAAATTAATACATTAACACAACTAAAAACACTAAAAGAATAAAACTATATATCATTCAATTTAATCAATGAGAAAAATACGTGACGACTTATTTTTCAACTGACTTTCTAATTATTATTTAATAATAATTAATTTAAGGCTTAGTGGTGCAATTTATTTTAAAAAATATGTAGAAATAATTTAAATTCTACTTGAATTATCTTTGTATAATAAAGTATTAAACTCGACAAGTGTTTCAAAGTGATTGGTATAGTAATACGATTCCAAATAAACTAAAAATGCACAAAATGCAAAAGATAAATAACAATACATGTAATCGTGGTTCTATACGCTATTACACAAAAGCTTATTCTCTTTCTTCTTTCCCTAAAGGCGTAGAAACTGTGTAATTAGCAATAAATCAAAAAATATTAAAATTAAGAAAACAACAAGAAGAAAAAAAAGCAATAATTGAGCCCGTGCATCGCCCGAATATATCATCTAGTAATAATATACATGCTGCATACTCTATTGTTACTTAATAACTATGGTTAATTAATTTGTATTTTTTACCTCATTTATTACTTAATCATGACGAAGTACATTAGTTTGATACAAACAAAGGTATATTTTTTGTTAAGTTCCAATTTTTGTTATCTCAAGATCATATGGTATTGAATAGTAATAAACAAATGAAAGAAAAAGAAAAAAAAAAAAAGAAAGGGAAAAGCTGTAGGTAAAACCAGATGTGAGTAAACAGAGGATCATTTCTTGCTATTATCAATTGGATTAGTTAACTACTGCTTCAATAAAGTTGAATCATTTAAGAACTTATATTTTCCAATTCACATATGGTAATGACATTTTGATTTAATACTCGTACAACAGTCCAACCGTCAAATTTCTCTATAACAACAATAGTTTACCATAACAGTTAAAAAACGTCTAGAACAAACAAAAGTATTGTTATAAAGATGTTCGACTGTAATATGATAATTTATTCTTTTTATTATTTATGGGCTATAGATATGCATAAAGTAATCGATTCCAAGTGTCAGGAACTCCGGGCAAGCACCAATGTATACAATCCGCAAAACGCAACGGATGAGCTTTCTGTTCATCAGTCAACAATTTGCCATATGATTCACCATAAATTGATGAATGAGCATCAATTCTGTACTCAGATAATTGTGTGATATTCAATATAGTAACATGAACTTTCATCCTTTTGATCACACTTGCCACTACTTTCATCATCTCTTTGTTTGAACCAAATCCCCAGTGGCCTCTCTTCGTTACTGGTCTTGTCTCATTGTAGCACATGATCCCATTTACATTTCCCCAATCTTTATTTCTGAATTAATATTATATACGTTTGTTAATTAAGTTAAGTTCCACCAAAATGAACGTACGAGGCTTTATTTTAAAAGGGAAACATTAAAAGACGCAATTACCTTTCGTGGCTAGGAGACATGGTAGTAAAAAAGATCTGGGTTTTATTAGAATCAATTGTGGAATCAATCCAATTTGCCCATGTCCTCAAAGCTAGTCTGTAAGAAACTGGTGTGTCTAATTCTTCATAACCTTCTTCTCCGTTTTGAAATTCACCCCATCTGCATTTTGATCAAGAATTTTATAGCTATGCAAAGTTGGGTTGAAGTTCATTTCAATCTTCTAGCCTATTTGGCCGAGCTTTTCCCATGTTTTCTTTTTCTTTCCAAAAAGTATTTTTTTTTAATCTTGAGGTGTTTGACCAAACTTTTTTGGGGGAAAAAAGTGCTTTTGGAAAGAAGCAAGTGCACTTTTTAAAAAGCAGAAAAAATAGCTTATCTCCAAAAGCATAAGCAGAATCAGTTTTGAGTTTTCTTCTTACCAAAAATACCTTAACAAAATGTAATATATACTCTTAGCTAAACACAAACTAATTCTCTCCAAAAATACTTTTTCATTTTTAAAATAAGCTGATTTTTTCGGCTTGACCAAACAGACTATTCATTTATAATAATAGAAGTTTGGACTTTTCTTTTAGTAACTAATGGTTCATATATACTCCCTAATTACATTTTCATCTGTTGTATAAGATTCTCACAACACAAATCATTTAATAGCATTAATTATTAAGACATAAAAGGTACGTAAATTACACTAATTTCTTCCTTAAAAGAGTAATTAGTGACTATATTGTAAAAGCACTGCTTAGTATTCTAAAGTGACTTTTGCCCGAACTTTTCTCAATAAAATGATTAATAAAAAGGACCAGAGAGAGTAATAAAGATATACAAAGTAAAAGTTTATCCAGACTACTATTTACACTAACAACAACAAACCAAACATAGTTTCACAAGTGGGGGTGTGAGAAAATAGTTAGGTTATTTGCAGAAGACTAATGTTTACACCAAATCAATAAATACACGACAAGTATTTTACAAGCACTTGTACAACTTAACCATATATAGTTACATAGTGTAACATTTCTATCTTAATATTGCTTAACCATAATTATATATAGTTTTGTATAAGTAAAATTTTGAGAGAACTTACAAAGTGTTGATCTTGAGTCGGCCCATCCACCAAACGTAAGAATTGAAAACAAGGATATCTGCTCCAAGCCAGTTTTGGGCACGTTGGATAATAGAGTCAACTTTAACGATTTTCTGATTTGCATTGAATTTGATATGAAAGTCAGTGTTGGATTCCACCAGGAATGGTGCCCAGTAGAACTCAATGCTGGCGTTATGTTCCTGAAAAATGAGTGAGTATGTTATGCTCCAGATTTTGGATCTCAGGACTTGTATGTATGTTTTAATTAAACGAATTCTTGAAAAAGGCAAGGTCTTAACAATTTAGTATTTACCTCAGCTTTAAAGACAGAATGGCCACGGCTTATTTTTTTTATGGACTTCTCGTCTTCTGGGATTATAGATTCCACCAAACACACAAAAGATTGCCATTGATTTTTCTGTAGTGAATCGCCTACAAATATTAACCTCCTTCCTTTAAGTTTTATGAGGGCAATCTCAGGATCAAACCTGCCCGAGTCATTGAAGAAAGTATTTCACGGTTCAAGCAAGAAAACTGATGTTCAAACATATTTTCATTTTCAAACCAGACTTCACTCAATTCAAATTTTTCAAAACAAATTTGGGAATGTATGACCAAAGGGCGGTAAGAGTGATGACCAATTGGGCCCAAAAAGAAAAAAAAATTATTCATACCAACCCTGACCAACAAGGTCCTCGATCTTCAAGTTGGGGCGATTGTGATGAGTCAATTGAGTGTCTTATAAATTATAAAGAGAATTGTTAATATATTTATAGGCTAAATGGACTTTCCCACCTAACATGCTACTTTTTCGAATTGGACTCTTCTGTTCGATCTAAAACATGCATAAAAAATTAAAACAATTAGCTTACTAACCTTGGCAAGACACAATCATCAGGTTGCCATTCCCAATACAAATAATCTGAATCGTTTCGGCCATTCTTAGCACAAGCATATTCCCTGTCAATATATGAACAACTCCTGTCCGTATACAATGGCTTAATTGAAGTATTAAATACCCAATTTCCATCAGTATTTTTGCATTCGTACTCGTTTAGAGGATTCATTTCCAATCTTTTTACATCTATGGAAAGCAAACAAAATACGTTTAAGTAAGATGCTAAAATATATATATATGAAGTAGTGCAGTTTTGATTTACTAGTATTAAAACAGATGGTTCACCTGTATGAGAATTCTTAGACTTTGTAAAGGTGCATTTTGAACAAGGTTTGAACCTGAGAACAGAGTGATAAGTACTGATTTTGTCAATGTAGAAGAGAGAGATGAAACCTATTGTACAGATAATGACTGTGATTATTGGCAAAGATAAATTTCCTCGAACACATTTTGTCCATCCCATTGTGAAAATGAGGAAAAATTTAATTTTGAAATAAGAGAAGGCAGAGTAATTCGAGGGCTTAGGGCTGAATGTACAATATTTATGAAGTTCAATCTTGAAGGAGCAATACCACCAAAGGATGAGGTTCAGCGGATGAGTTGCTCTTTCCTTGACCAGAGGTCTCGGGTTCGAGCCCTGGGTATGGAAAAATCTTTGGTTAGGAAACACTTCCATCCAAATGAGGCCCTATGCGGCGCGACACCAGATAAAATCAGGCTCCAATATGGGCACTGGACACTGAGTGGGAAAACCAAAAATAAAAAAAGTTAAAAGGAGCAATGCTTTTTCTCTATTTAGTTAAATAATTCACTGTGCTATCTTTTGAGTTTAATACTTACTGATAATATAGGTTTACTTCCATAGGCCGTTAATCAATAATTAGTTGAAGCATTTGCTAAAGACAGCATAGATAAGCCAGATACAGATATTTTTTCATTTTTTATTTTCATTTTTTAGTGCACTAAAAGACATGTTATATCAATTAAATTAGCTATACCATTAGTAAAGAAAAAGAAAAGCCACTTTCTTTTTTCCATTTTCTACCTGAGACTAACTATAGTGATAACTCTTTCCAACCAACACTGTATATAAAAAGGCTATTAATTGTTAACTTTGTTTATACTGTTGATCTTTCTACTTAGTATTATGCGTATGTTGTGGCGATTATATTATGATAACAAACTTAAAAGAAAATAAGAAGATAATAAAGACAAGATGACATCAAAGAAAGAGAATTCACAGTACAAGGCAAAGTCCAACTACTGATCTGAGCTCCCACTTCTTTTTACGGTAGTTAACTGATTTGTGAAATGAAATAATCGTACGCCTTCAATAAATCATCAAAAGGTGTCATGACCCAAATCTCTCTCGTAAGACGTCGTGACGGTACCTAATCTCTACGATTAGGTAAGCTTAACTAATTGTAAAAATAACAAAAATGGAAGTAAAAACTTAACAGCTAACTGCAACAGATAATTAAATGACTGATAACAATGCCGCTCGGCATGTAAAATAACCAATACTTTAGTACTACATAGTACTCTCAAAACCCGGAACATCATAAGTCACAAGCTACAGAATAAAACTAGTATCTCTATACACCAGAGTCTAAGAAAAAGAAGTACGGAAGGTAAATGACATAGGAGGGAATAGAGGGGGACTCCGAGGTCTGCGGACGCGACAGATATACCTTGAAGTCTCCAAACTCTCACTGCTCACTGATGACGTGGTTGATAAGAAGAACCTGGATCTTCACACAAAATATGTGCAGAAGAGTAGCATGAGTACATCACAACGGTACACAGTAAGTGATAAGCCTAACCTCGGTCGAGTACTGACGAGGTCAGGGCAGGGCCCTCTAGTATATAATAAATAAAGCAGGGAAATATAACAATATAATAAGAGATTGGAATTTAACAAAGAGGAAAAACACAGCAAAATAATAGTACATCACACAGGGATAAAACGGCAGAGGATCTCCTGAGTTACCGTCTCATAGTCCCAAAGTAAAGATGCAAGGAGAATTCTCGAGGTACCGCCTCGTAGTCTCAAAAGTAAATGTATAGGGAGATCTCCCAAGGTACCGCCTCGTAGTCTCAAAAGTAAAGGTGTAGGGGGATCTCCCAAGGTACCGCCTTGTAGTCTAGGAAACCACTAAATACAACAATTAACAACAATAATTCTACAGTTAAGACTGATACAGATCAAGGAAAGACAAAAAATCAACTAGGCATGCTGCACAGAGTTCAAATAAGCAGTTAAAGCATGTAGACATGTGATATTAGACTCAACAGGATAACTACACATGCTGGTATGTATAACTCAATTAAGATGAAAACGAGTTACTACTCAGTAAAAACTAGATTTTACAACAATTAGCCCGTGTACGCACTCGTCACCTCGAGTACACTACGCTCACATAATACAACAGTACTAAATCCTAAGAGGATTCCCCCCACACAAGGTTAGGCAAGCCACTTACCTCGAATCAAGCTCAATCAATTAGTAAGAATACCTTTTCCACGATTTTCGGACTCCGAATAACCCAAATCTAGCCAAAAGCAAATACATAACATAAATATAACTATAAGAAACTAATCTAATCAATGAAATCAAGACTTTAGCAAGAAATTAGAAATTTGCCTAAAAAATTGACCCGGGCCCACGTCTCGAAGTCGGGTAAAAGTCACAAAATATGAACATCCATTCACTCACGAGTTCACACGTACCAAAATTATCCAAATCCGATATCAAAATCCGAATCAAAACTCAAAAACTTAGTTGAAGAATTTCTCCCATTTTCCCAAAATTTTTCAACCAAACTCCGAAATTAAAGGGTGGAATCGACTATAGATTAATGGAATAAAATCATAAACGAGTCAAGAATCATTATCCAATAGTTTTCCTTGAAAATTTCCAAACTTTCGTCCAAATCCGAGCTCTCTATCTCTTGTTTTGATAAAATGGCCAAACCCTCATTTTTGAAATCATATATTATGCCCAAGCAAATCCTTCTTCGCGAATGCGGCCTCACTCTCGTGTTCGCGTTGAACAAATAATCTACTGACCCAAGTTCCTCCTTCGCGAACGCGAGTGACCTCTCGCGAACGCGGAGCTTCCACTGTCTTCCCCTTTGCGAATGCGACGCCTACTACACGAACGCGTAGAACAATGCTTTGGGGTCTCAGCTGCTCAACTTCCTCTACGCGAACGTGATACCCTTCACGCGTTCGCGATGCACCACTGAACAACCTTCGCGAACGCGGCCTCCACTTCACGAACGCGAAGCATAAATCCCCTCCTGCCTCCAGCTCCTCTCACGAACGCGAAGAAGAAAACCAGCAACTGGACACCAGATTTTTCTGCAACACCAACAAGTCCAAAACTAGCCCGTTAACCATCCGGAATCCACCCGAGGCCCCCGGGACCTCAACCAAACATACCAACAAGTCCTAGAACACCATACGAGCTTAGTCGAGCCCTCAAAACACATCAAACAACAACAAAAACACAAATCATCCTCCAATTCAAACTTAATGAACTTTGAAACTTCAAATTTCTACAATCGATGCCGAAACCTATCAAACCACGTCTGATTGACCTCAAACTTTGTACACAAGTCATATTCGACATTATGGACCTATTGTAACTTCAGGAATTAGAATCCGACCCTGATATCAAAAAGTCCACTCCCGGTCAAACTTCCCAAAAAATTCATCTTTCGCCTTTTCAAGCCTAATTCAGCTATAGACCTCCAAAACACAATCCGAACGTGCTCCCTAGTCCAAAAGCACCCAACGGAGCTAATGGAACCGACGAAACTCCATTCTGGAGTCGTCTTCACACAACCACAGTCAAAATCCTAGAACTTAAGCTTCCGTTTTAGGGACTAAGTGTCCCAAACCACTCCGAAACTAAAAACAGAACCTCCCGGCAAGTTACATAAGCATAAAAAGATACCGGAAAAGTAGTAAAAAGGGGATCAAGGATAGTACTCTCAAAATGACCGACTGGATCGTGACAAAAGAAGATTATTCAGATAAAATTTCTCGATTAACTAGGGACAACATTCTTAGTTTGTAAACATTATTACCATTCTATTTTTGGAATGCGTCTGAATAACTTAAAGAATTCATATTTAGCAATATTACATATGTAAGTAATTAATTTAACGTATGATTGTTAAACTTTATTTACTACTAGTATAATAATAAGATAAATATTTTGTCACCTTAAAGTAAATAATTTTATTTACTGTACTAGTAAATTACAAAATAAAATAATATTTATTATATGAAAGTAACTGAGCTTTACTCACTATATATTATAGTAGAACTTTCATACAAATATTTTATAACAATAAACTGTTGGGCTAAAATGGATTTCGGGCCAAGTCCGTATAATTTTTTCCAAAGTACTCACACTATTAAGAGTAGGAAATTTTAGGGGGATTTGCAGTTGTACACTATATTTGTGCCACCTTTTAACCTGTACCCTATTTTTAAAATTATTGATTTGGTAGCCAGCTGACAAAAAATCTGTAATAATATGACAACTATACCCCTGATAAAAGATGTAAAAGATGCATCACGCATTAATCGCTTTACCGTTCTCCTCCATCACTCCGTCCCTCCTCAGATCTCCTCTCACATCTGCCATAATCACGATCTCTGTCATAACCAGAAAGTTGAACCAGATTCAAATTTCGAATTCAAAATTAAAAAATACATTGTAAGTATTGCAATTTATCTTGAGAATTCAAATTAGTTTTTCAAACTAATTGATCTTCATAATATATGTTTCTGCAACTATTTTCGTAATTCATCATGCTTTTTAAGTTTTATTTCAATCACCGCATATAAATTTTTTCACTTATGCTAGATTAATCACACTTGCATGAAGTTGTTTGACGGATGAAATATGAAGTTTTAATTTATTGATCTTCAAAAACTTTGCAGGAAAGATATAAAATAAAGTTGTTTTACGTTGAGTTCTTAAGTTTTAATCAAATACAAGCTAAAATATCATGCTACTGTAGTATGAAGCGTGAAATTGTTTCACGTTGAAGCTAAAAATTCATGCTAATGGATGCTGAAGTTAATTAGTTCATTTGATAAAACTTCAAACCCAAACATGCTGAAGTTTGTCCTGCATTCAACAGTTTTGTCATGAGCTTTTTCCGAAACTTCAGTCTAACCTAGCTGAAGATTTTTAGTTATTGCCAAATCTTCAGGACAAATATGCTGAAGTTTTTATCCTGCATTTTGTAATTTTCTAATGAATTTTTGCTAATGCATGCTGAATTATTTAGTTCATTTGCTAAAATTCATACTAAAACATGCTGAAGTTTTGTCCTACAGTAAACAATGTTGTCATGATTTTTATCTGAATCTTCAGTCTAAACAAGCTGAAGTTTTTACATTATTTGCTAAAACTTCAGCACTAAAATGCTGAAGTATTTGTCTTGCAGTCTAAACAAGCTGAATTTTTTTAGTTAATTTGCTAAAACTTCAGCACTAAAATTGATAATAGGCTAAATTCACGTAGTTTAGTGTATATTTGTACTCCAACTTAATGATGCTGCACAATCTTAAGAGTGTGAAATGATGATAAAATGGCTCTAATTGTTGATTTTATGTTTTGCAGGCGCTAAATGCACTTATGAGGACCTAGGATGGTGTTTGGAGCCAAATTGAAGGAGAAAGGCCCTTGGAATATTTAACGTATGAAAAGAAGGAAGAAAAACTGCTGGGACAGATTATAAGTCCACTAGCGCGGTCTTAGCGCGACCGCGCTAGTCTAGTGATCCCAGGCAGAATGTATAGCCATTAGCGCGCCCAGTAGCGCGATGACTAGCGCGGGCGCGCTAGTCCAGGCGAACACGTTAATTTTCAGGGGTTAACTCGGAAGCTCGGGACAATTCCGCTTAACCTATATAAGGTTCAACTCGCCCAAAAGAGAGGATAATCAGGTTTAAAGTCTTGTTCAAGAAAAGCAAAGGCAAGAGGCAAGGAGGGCAATTGGGCATCAAATCTCATCTCTTTTCCTTGTATTTTTGTCATTGTTGATGAATTCTTCTGTTGTTATTTTCAGTACAATTATGAGTAGCTAATCTATTTAGTCTAAGGTTTTGGTGGAACCCATTGAGGATGAACATCTTCTTATATTAATATAGTTTGCTTGGTTTCAATCTCTATTTGTTCAACTAAATTCTTATTGTAGTTGATTGAAGGGCCCTCAATTAGCTGTGTCTATTTAGTATGTATCTGTTCGGGAGAGAGTGCATATTTAGGTAGTTGTTGACCGACACCACTCCCAAAGTATAGGAGGGATCCATAATAGAGGGTTTAAATGTTGGATTAGGAATAACGATACCTTGGGTGCAATCTAAAGTGAGCTATAATAAAAGCTAGCTAGTGTAGCTCGAGAGAGTGCATCTAGTAAATTATCGTAGTTGCCCGGGAGAGATTTACAGTAACAAAAGTTCTCATGATTGATAGACATAATTAGGCCAAACAATATGAAATATACAAGATGGAATTTCATCAGCGGGAGAAACTATAACCTTAGATCCTTCTCGCATTTGTTTACAACTCAGTATTAGTTATCTTTTAGTTTACTTAATTTCATTCAGTTTAGTGAGTACAAACACCAACAAATTGTTATTCTCAACCTTTGGGAAATTGATTACGAAGAATCAAGTGAGTCTAATAACTATAATTGATAGGTTAATTCCCCGTGGGATTCGACTCTGCGCGAAATACTCAGATTATATTTGCAACGCCCGCTTAGTCATTTTATAAGACATAGTTGAGCGTGATAAAAAATGCTGAAGTATTTGTCTTGCAGTATGCTATTTTCCAGTGAATTTTTGCTAATGCATGCTGAAGTTATTTAGTTCATTTGCTAAAACTTCAGGACAAATGTGCTGAAATTTTTGTCCTGCAGTATGTAATTTTCTAATGAATTTTATTTAATGCATGCTGAAGTTATTTAGTTCATTTGCTAAAAGTTCAAACCAAAACGTGCTTAAGTTTTGTCCTGTATTCAACAATTTTTTCATGAGATTTTCCCGAAACTTCAGTATAAACAAGCTGAAGTATTTTAGTTCATTTGCTAAAACTTCAGACTAAACATGCTTAAGTTTTTATCCTGCAGTATGTAATTTTCTGATGAATTTTTTCTGAACTTCATACTTAAATATTTTTGTTCATTTTCCTAACACTTGACACTAAACATACTGAAGTTTTCATTCTGCAAGATCAGTTCGATTTGCCTTGTTATTACTTTCAATGGGAGGTGGACTTTTGATTACAAATACTTGGATCATGATACAAAACTTGTTCTGCTTAATAAGCAATTATCATTCAATACTTTCCTGAAGAAAATTAGTGAAGTTACAGATTTTGATTCAACCAAATATTCACTAAAAATATGGTTTGATATCAAACTAAATATAAGCAAAGGGATGCTTGTAAATTCAGATGAAGAACTCAGAACCTGTATACATTTGTTAACAACTGATTCACCCTTCAAGAATTTCCATTTTGTCGTCGAAAAAATACAACTCATTTTTGACAGTATAGCTGCTTCAGAATCTGCAACATTCAAACCATCTCTTGCACATATAATAGATTCAAAATAATTTGTTGATTATCAACATGAACTAGAACAACCAATAATGGAAGTAGACAACGAGCGACAACCTTCTAACATTACAGTTGCTTCAGAATATGGAATGCTGCAAGAATTACTTGCCGCTATAATAAATTCATACCAGTTTGTTGAGGCCCAAGAAGAATAAAGACATCTAATAATGCAAATAGACAACCAAAACACAATCCAACAAAGGTTTTTATTACTTCTGCAATGATAAGCAACAACGAAGATGAAGAAAACACAGAATTTATACCGATAACATCAGATACAATTGAAGAAATTGCTGAAACTTCTACTATTTCTAAGAAGTCAAGAAAAAGAGTGAGGAGAAAGCTGAAAAAATCTCCACCATGTAAAATACTTAGGCACGATGCATTGCCTGAGGAAGTAAAAGTAGGATCAATTTTTGAGAATAAAAAGAGCATGACTAAATTTTTCTGCAGCTAGGAGATAAACTAAAAAGTTGAATTCACTGTTGTTAGATAATTTTCAAAGAGATACGAGCTGAAATGCATCGTGAAGAAATGTGGTTGGAATGTACGTGCTACCAGAATAAAAAATTTCACACTTTTCAGGGTGATAAAATTTCATAACAACCATGAATGCTCGGTTGATGCAAGAAAATCAGATCAGAAGCATGCTACATCAAATTTTATAAGTGAACAAATTTTAGAACATGTTCGGGATAAAAAGATTGAGGTTACACCAGCCTTTGTAGAAAGTGAAATGAAAAAGAAATTTGGAATTGGCATTAGAGATCACAAGGCATGTCACACTATTCAAAAAGCTATTGCTCATAAGAGAAACACCGAAAGAGAACTATCAGATTCTATTCATACCTACATATGATGGTGCATAGAAATCCAGGGACGTAAACTAGCATAAAAAGAGATGAGCAGAATCGGGAAGCAACACAATAGTAACCATCAGTCTGAAGTTTCAAATGTTCCTATTTGAAAAACTTCACACCTTATGATTTGTTTTTTGTGTTTCACCTGTACAAGTTTGCTTACATGTTCTTTGCTCCTGCTGCATCAATAGCTGGTTGGTGTTACTGTAGACTTGTGATTGTAGTAGATGTAACATTTTTAAAGTCAAAATATCATGGTGTTTTATTTTTTGTTGTATCAAAGGATGCAAACAATCAAATCTTTCCTCTACCTTTTGGTGTAGCAGATTCAGAAAATAATGATGCATACATTTGGTTCTTTTGGGAAATGAGAAAAGCAATTGAAGTCCGTCGTGAACTGGTTTTCTTATCAGATAGAAATAAATCGATCGAAAATGGGATTAGATAAATTTATCTTGTAGCTCATTATGGTATCTGCCTTTATCACTTTGAGAAGAATTTAAAGAAAATACATGCAAAAAGCACGGTAATAAATCTTTTTCAAAGCGCTGCAAGGTCATACAAACATGAATATTTTAATCAGTTAATATTCCAAATCAAAAGTGTTGACCAGAAAATATACAATTACATAATGGAAGAGCCGCTAGAGAGATGTGCTCGATCGTGGTTCCCACGGCGACGTTATGATATGCTGACAACAAACATGGTAAAATCAATAAATTCTGTGTTACTAAAAGCGATAGAGATACCCGTTTTAAGAATGTGAATTTCATCCAAGAAAATTTGGGAGAGTGGTTTTACGAACGGATAAAAAAAGCACATGAAACTTTTCACAAAGTATCAATATGGGCAGAAGAAGAGATGAATAAGAAGATGGACTTGGCTTGCAAAATATTTGTAAGTACATTTATTAACTTCAGAATTTACTTCAGCGTATTTTCTCTGAAGTAATTAACTAATGCATAATCAATTCAACTTTTAATGTCTGCTGCAGTGATTTACAGCTTACATATAAAAAACTTCATACTTTTTCTTTTTGAAGAAATAAGACACTAATATAGTTTTTTACTTTTTTATTCCTTCTTAGGTGTTCAACCTTGATTCAATATTGTTTAAAATAAATAGGGAAGGAATGGAATTTATTGTGGACTAAAGAAGAGAACTTGTGACTGCTTGAAATTTTAATTTGATGAATTGCCCTGTCCACACGCAATTGCTGCTATCAATAAGAGATATGACAAAAATCTGATTACTGCTTAAAATGGTATTCAAGGGAAACATGGTTCAAAACATGTGAAGGACATGTCAATACTGTGGGAGATCAAAATTCATGGGATATACCACAAAATGTAGAATCTGAAATCACAAACCTCCCTATATAGAGATTCTACAAGGAAGAAGACAAAAATAGGTATATCCTTGCGGTTGAATCAATACCATTGACAAATTGGGCAAACAGAACAACTTGCTTGTCTTCTGCAGCACTTCATCCATATTCCAAGAAACACGCTGAAAAATATTTCAACTTTCAATAATCCTTGGGGAAAAAATTCATTCTAAAGGAAGATAGATATTCTGAATTTAGACTTTCATTATTGAATGACATATGTGAAATGTGATTGTTTTCATAGAAATAAAAAAATAAGCTCTTGGATTGAAAAATACTCTTTTATATATTGCTTGAAATACAAACCACTCATTTTTGTTGGAGGCTTATAGGTTTGGTTGCATTCTAAAAAAGTACGCAATGACTTAAGCGAGAAAAAATTGTAAGTGAAATACACATTTTTAACGCACGCACACACACATAATAAAAACATATATATAATAAAAAACTACACCTTTCTCCATGAAGTATCCATACTGCAGGACAAAAATTCAGTATTTTTAATCCGAATTTTTAGTAAATGGACTAAATAACTTCAGCATATTCTCTCTGAAATTTCGAAAAAATCATTAAGAAAACTGCAGACTGCTGGACAAAACATCAACATGTTTAGTGTGAATTTTTAGGAAATGAACAAAAAAATTCCGCATGGATAAGTCTGACTCTTAAAAGATATAGTTACAACCTTATATATGCCTATTAACGGGAAATGTTTGCAAAAAAACTTCAGCTTATAAAGTGTGACTAAGATAAAAAAGGTTCAAGTTTCTAACTTATATTTTCTAAGGCGCGCGTACGGATTTGGATTTGGAGGTCCGTAGGTTAATTTGAAGCATTTCGGTGAAAGTTGGAAAAGTTGAAGTTTGGAAGGTTGAGAGGTTTGACCAAGAGTTGACTTTGGTGATATCAGGGCCGGAATGCAATTCCAAGAGTTGGAACCGCTCCATTATTGTCACGACCAAAAACTCAATCCTGTCATGATGGAACATATCGTGGTACTAGGAAAGCCGACACACTTCCAAAACACCTCAATATTTCATTAAAAGATAAATCAAAGCTTTTTCATACTAGAAACATCATAAAAGAGTTCAACTCAAAATAAAAAAGCGAAAAAGATAGCCCGACATCGGGGTGTCACTAAGTCATGAGCATCTAAAACCCGACTAAATCAGAGTTTACAATATTCCACCGAATATCAAAACAGAAAGAAAAGATAACAATAGAAGGAGAGACAAGGGATGCGGACGCCAGAAACTACCTCGTAGATCTACGACAGTCAACTGCGCACGATCTCAACGACCTCCGTGGTCGGTCTTACCTAAATCTACACACAAGGTGCAGGGAGTAACATGAGTACTTCCAACTCAGTAAGTAACAGAAATAAATAAGGAACTGAGAAGCAATGACGAGCTATAAAAATACAATTTATTTCAGCAAATTTTAGTAAAGGATAGGCATGCTTTCAAATTTAGCAGTTTAAGTCAAATCAGTTCGTACTCAAGTACCCAGATATCAAGTCTTTCAGAGAGTTGCACAACATGGACAGATAACAACTAAGTGCAGCAAAAATTGGAAGCAAATATAGTCTCTCGAGACAACAGTCACTCATCTCATCTCAACAGCTCAATCACTCTGCTCTCAGCCCTCAATAATCGTACTCAATAGGTACCTGCTCTCACTGGGGGTGTGCAGACTTCGGAGGGGCTCCTTCAGCCCAAGCGCTATGATATGCACGGAAAACTCACGTGCTGCACAGACAAACACGCTATAATATCAAAACAAGGCCCGCACGGACAACTCACGTGCTATAGTATCACATAAAAATCCGCACGGACAACTCACGTGCCATAATATTAATATCTCACCACTCGGCCCTAGGCCTCACCCAGTCATCAACCTCCCTAGTCTCTCGGGCTCTCAGAAATCAAATAAAACAGCCCTAAACAGAGATAATATCATGTATCAACAACGCACAGTAAGAGACGGAGGCATAATAAGCAAGAAAAACTATGACTCAAGACAACAATTAGCAGCTAATTCAGCAAGTACACGACCTCGCAGGTCTCAACAGTGATAACATAAGGCCTAAACATGATTTCTAACATGAAGTGCAATCAATTTCCATGAAAACAGAGGGAACATGTAATAAGCAGTAAGCTATTCGATTCCACAGTCTCACGGGACAGACCAAGTCACAATCCCTTCGGTGCACGCCCACACACCCGTCACCTAACATGTGCGTCACCTTCAAAAAAGTCACACGACACAAAATCCGGGGTTTCATACCCTCAGGACCAGATTTACAACCGTTACTTACCTTAATCTGAGCAAAATCATACTCCGCGATGCCTTTGCTTCTCAACTCGGCCTCCAAACGTCCCGAATCTAGCCACAAGCAGTACAATACCATTAATATATGCTAAAGGAATCAATTCCACAAGAAAACTACTAAATTAGACTCAAAATCCGAAATTGGCTCAAACTCGGTCCCTGGGCCCACGTCTCGGAATCAAAGAAAAGTCACAAAACCCGAAAGCCCATTCACTCACGAGTCCAATCATATCAAATTTATCAAAATCCGACCTCAATTGCCTCTCCAAAACCCCACAATTCACTCTCCAAATTCCCAAGTCCTAACCCCCAATTTTCACTTCATAACCTCACTAATTAAGTGAGAAATCGACGGGAAAACACCATTGCTAAGGATAGTTAGGCTATAGAAACTTACCTCAATGATAAACCTTGAATTACCTTAAACAATCTCTTCAAAATCTCCAAAGCCCGTGTTCAAAAATGTGAAAATGAGAAGAATTCTCGAAGTTCTCTATTTGTACTTTCTGCCCAGCAAAACCGCACCTGTGGTACAAATTGTGCATCTGCAAGACCGCATCTGCGGACCAAGCCCCGCTTCTGTGGAAAATCACTTATAGCACTGTGACCACTTATGCGACCAAAGACCGATGCAAAAATAACCTCGCACTTGCGGCTCCATCTCGCACCGCGCCTAGCAGCAGGAAACTCTTCGCACCTGCGTACACTGCCCAACTCTTTCTTGGCCGCATCAATGGCTCCTCAGTTGCTCCTGCGGGCTCGCACCTGTGGGCTCCTCATCGCAGGTGCGGGAACACCAAAACCAACAGCTTCAGCTGCATTTTCCAAACTCCCAACCTTCTGCTAACCGCCTGGAATCACCCCGAGGCGCTCGGGATCTCAACCAAACATACCAACACGTCCCATAACATCATACGAACTTATTCGAACCTTCAGATCTCTCAAAACAACATCAAAACATCATATTACACTCAAATTCAAGCCTAAGAACTTCTAAACTTCTGAATTTTGCAAACGATGCCGAAACCTACCAAACCACGTCCAAATGACCTAAAATTTTTCACACAAGTCAACAATGATATCATGAACCTATTCCAACCTCCAGAATTCCATTTCGACCCCGATATCAAAATTTTCAGTACCAACCAAAATCGCTAAAATTCCAACTTTCGCCAATTCAAGCCTAATTCTACTACAGACCTCCAAATCACATTCCGGACGCGCTCCTAAGTCCGAAATTACCTAACAGAACCATAAAAATCTAAATTCGAGATCGTTTACACATAAGTCAACATCCGGTTGACTTTTCCAGCTTAAGCTTCTAATAAAGAGACTAAGTGTCTCAATTTTTCTCCGAAACCACTCTAGACCCGAACCAACCAACCCGATACAATATAATGTATCTATAAATCACAAAAGAAGAAGAAATGGGGGAAACAGGTCTATAACTATCGAAACGACCGGCCGGGTCGTTACATCCTCCCCCTCTTAAACAAACGTTCATCCTCGAACGGTCTAAAAATATACCTGGAGCCTCAAATAGGTGTGAATATCTGCTCCGCATCTCCCTCTCGGTATCCCAAGTAGCCTCCTCCACGATTGACCTCTCTACTGCACCTTCACTGAAGCTATATCCTTTCACCTCAACTTTTGAACCCGACACACCAAAATAGCCACCGACTCCACATTATAAGTCAAATCACCATCCAACTGAACCGTGCTGAAATCCAAAACATGAGATGGATCGCTGATATACTTCCGAAGCATAGAAACATGAAATACTGGATGCACACTCGATAAGCTAGGTGGCAAAGCTAGCTCATAGTCCACCTTTCCAATCCTCCGAAGCACCTCAAACTGTCATGACCCAAATTCCCAACCTTAGGAATCGTGATAGCGCCTAACACCACACTTGCTAGGCAAGCCAATGTTAGAATTAGAGTAGCTAATTTCCTTTGATTATTTTCTTAAGCATCAATAAATAAATTTAAAGTAAACTTAATTTAAATAATTTCCAAAGATAAATAATAAACAATTGAATAAAAACGAACCACGAACTAATCATATAATAGATCTAGAACCACCCCAGAGTCTGATGTCACAATTCACGAACTACTAAAGAATACTACAAACATTGGGCTGAAAGAAATAGTGTAATTGTTCTGAATATACTAAAACAGTTTTATAAAAATAGGAGAAGACTCTCGGGATCTGCGAACACCGGCAGATATACCTCGTGTCTCCGAATAAATAAATGGCTGCTCTAAAAATCTCTACTGCTGGCTAGTACCTGGATCTGCACAAAAGAGTGCAGGTGTAGTATCAGTACAACCGACCCCATGTACTGAGTAAGTGCCGAGCCTAACCTCGACGAAGTAGTGACGAGGCTACGGCGGGACATTAACAACATATAACCTGTAACAATAATATATACAATAAGACAATAAAATAATTCTACACGAACAAGAAAAATATAACCGAGACAATAAATATAAAGCAAGAAGGAAATCTAAACAAATAATTAATTACCGCAACAACAATGAAATAACTCAGCCGCCTTTTCCAGGCCTCAGCTATAACCAACTCTCAAATAATTTTCAAGTTTCCAAACTTTAACTTTAAATAAAAGTAGTGCCCAAAATATGAAAAATAGTAATATAAAATAGTAAGTTTTCAAATCTTTATTTTTTTTTGAAAATCAGTAAAAATATAAATGTCCTCCCTTATCGCTCCTTGTTGCGGCGTGCAACCCGCTCCCACCTGTCCACCCTTATTGCTCCTCCCTAAATATATCACCCTTATTACTCCTGTTGCAGCGTGCAACCCGATCCCACCCGTCCACCCTTATCTCTCCTTGTTGCAACGTGCAACCCGCTCCCACCAAACATATCATATCAATTTATTCATAATTTCACAGTTCAAGTCAAAGCCTTTCACAATATTTATGTCTCGACAATGGTAAACAGAACAAGTTTCACTTTAAATAACAATAAAAGCAGAATATGAAATAATGATAATAAAACAATGAGTGTTCCAACCTTTATTTTATGAACAGTAAAACATGCATATTCTCCCTTATCATTGGCTTGTTGCGGCGTGCAACCTGATCACACCTATTCACAATATCACAATCAATTTGTTCACCCGTATCACAATCAATTATCCACCCGTATCACAATCAATTATCCACCCTTATCACAGCCCCCTTATCACAATCAATTTTGTTTATTCATCAAAATCTTTCACAGTTCAGGCCAAGCCTTTCACAACACCTTTATTTCAACAATTGCAAACAGAAACAGTATAGCTCGTAAGCTTCAACCAATATCATTTTACAATAAAACCAACCAGAATATATGTAAACACCGTAACGCTGTCAATCCAGCTCAATCTTTATGTACTATGATAGAATCAAGAGAACAACCAACACTTTTAACACACTTGCAACAACAATTGGTAATAATCAATTGAAATCAAATAGCCACGTAAACCTCAACAGTCCTAATAATTTTAAACTGCAATTCTCATAACTTCCTTAATATTATAAAAAATGAAAGCAACAGGAACATAAATATATATGTGCCTCGTAGAAACAATACCAAACTACTCAACCGTTTTGTACCACAGAGGAACCAAATAAACAACCAATACTCTTTCCAAAATAACCACAATAATATTTAACAACAACGGAATAAGGTCAAGTAATCGTAGAAACAATAATGAACATAGAACAATTAAGCCAGGAATCAATTAACTTGGGAACGGGGAAGGGATCATGTTTAATAGATCTTGGTGGTGCATAGATACTCGTCACCTCACCTATACACCACACACATACATTTCACATAGCAAACAAATTCGGACTCCTATTCCCTCAAGTCAAAGTTAGACCAAACACTTACCTCAATTTCGTAGGCCACTCACTGCTCAATTATGGTTTTTCCTTTAGAATCTTGCTCTAACTTGTTCGAATCTAATCATAATTAACTCAATATCATTAATTAAGGCTAAAGGAACTAACTTTATTGAAAATTATAATTTTTCCTAAGTTTTCTCAAAAAAAGTGAAAACCCGACCCCGGGCCCGCTTGGTCTAAACTCGAGGTTCAAACCAAATTACGTTTACCCATTCACCCATGAACCCAAATATATAATTAGTTTTGACATCCGACCTTAATTCGAGGTAAAGATTCGATTTTAGAAAATTTCCTAATTCTACCCAAACCCTCAATTTTTACCATGAAAATTCTTAGTTTTTGATTTAAAAGTGATGAAAAACAATGAGTAATTGAAAGAGTAAAGTTTAGAATTGATTACCTATGACTTGGGGGATGATATTTGGTGAAGAAATTTATTCCTAGGGCTTTGGGATTCGAAAATTTGAAGAAGAAGAAGTCTGCTCGTTTTATATATATTTTCTTGCCAGCTATTCTGCCTCGTTTCTCATACCAAACGATCCCAAAACTCAATTTTTATGTCTCCAATGGATTCCTTGCGAAATTTTAGTCAATTTAGGCTTTTGAATCACTCAATTTGATCTTATAATGAAGGAGATATGTAGGTTTTAATATTTGCAAATAGTGCCGATTTTTAATACGCCGTCAGTGGCAATTTCGTAATTAACCTGAAAAATCTGTCAACCTTAGTAAAATGACCATAAAATCCTCATACGATGTCCAAATTCGATGATTTTTTTTGCTACGGGTCCGTAATTGCGATATGAATCTAATACATCATTCAAAACAGAAATCGGAGAATATTCAATATGATATCATTTATGCTTGAAGAAACAACGTCGAAGCATGAACGAGCGCAACACAACCCAAACCTATTTGAAACTAACCCGAGCCCTCGGGCTCTAAACCAAACATGCACGCAAGTCTAAAAGTATCATACGGACTTTCTCGTGCGATCAAATCACTAAAATAACATATAAAACTATGAATTAAACCTCAAAGCTCGTTATTTTTCTCATAAAAGCTTTCCGGTTTCACGCCCGGACTGCGCACGCAAATCAAAGTATTTAAAATTAACCTTTTAAGGAATATTAAGCCTAGAACGGAGTCTAATTTCACAGAATGATCCCTTGGGTCATCACACAAACGGCCCAATAAACCGAGGGCTCAACTTGCCATTCTTTCCAAATCTCATAACACCCTTCATGGGTGAAACCTTTAGCAAGAACTTCTCTCCAACCATATAAGACACATCACAGACCTTTCTGTCAGCATAAATCTTTTGTCTCGACTGCACCGTGTGAAGCCGCTCCTGAATCAATTTCACCTTGTCCAATGCATCCTGAACCAGGGCTGTACCCAAAAGCCTAGCCTCACCCGACTCAAACCAACCCACTGGAGATCAACACCGCCTTCCATATAAAGCCTCATACGGAGCCATCTGAATACTCGACTGATAACTGTTGTTGTAATCAAACTCCGCGAGTGGTAGAAACTGGTCACATGAACCCCCAAAATCAATGACACAAGCGCGTAACATGTCCTCCAATATCTGAATAGTGTGCTCGGGCTGTCCGTCCGTCTGAGGGTGAAATGCTATGCTCAACTCAACTTGAGTGCCCAACTCTCGCTGCACGGCCCTCCAAAACTGTGATGTAAACTGCGTGCCTCTGTCTGAAATGATGGATTTGGCACCCCATGAAGGCGAACGATCTCTTTGATGTAAATCTCAGCCAACCGCTTTGAAGAATAAGTAGTGCTCACAGGAATGAAGTGCGCGGACTTGGTCAGCCGATCCACAATCACCCAAATAGCATCGAACTTCCTCGAAGTCCATGGGAGCCCAACTACAAAGCAAGCCATTCGGTCTCGGATGCTCATAATTCACCTGCTGACAGTTGAGACACGAGCTACAAACCCAAATTTCTTCATCCCCCTCCACCAATAGTGCTGCCTCAAATCCTGATACATCTTCGCGGTACCCAGATGGATGGAATACCGCGAACTATGGGTCTCCTCAAGAATCAGCTTTCGAAGCCCATCTACATTGGGCACACATATCCCGACCTACATCCTCAATACCCCATCATCACCGATAGTCACATCTCTGACATCACCGTGTTGAACCTTGTCCTTGAGGACAAGCAAATGAGGTTCATAATACTGGCGCTCTCTGATGCGATCAAATAACGAAGACCGAGAAACCACACAAGCTAGGACCCGAATGGACTCCGAAATATCCAATGTCACAAACCGATTGGCCAAGGCTTGAACATCAACTTCAATGGGTCTCTCACCAACATGAAGGGATTCAAGACTACCCATACTCAATGCCTTTCTACTCAAGGCATCAGCCACCACATTGGCCTTTCTCGGATGATACAAAATGGTAATATCATAGTCCTTTAGCATCTCCAACCATCTCCGCTGCCTCAAATTGAGATCCTTCTACTTGAAAAAGTGCTGGAGGCTACGATGATTAGTAAACACCTCACAAAACACACCATAGAGATAACGTCTCCAAATCTTCAACGCGTAAACAATGGCAACCAACTCCAAATCATGAACATGGTAGTTCTTCGCATGGGGCTTCAGCTGGCGTAAAGTATAAGCAATCACTCTACCCTCCTGCATCAAAACTCACCCAATGCCGACCCGAGAAGCATCACAATACACTGTATAAGAGCCTGAAGCTGAGGGCAGAACTAACACTAGAGCTGTGGTCCAGGCAGTCTTGAGCTTCTGAATGCTCGCCTCACACTCGTCTGACCACTTGAAAGGAGCACCCTTTTGGGTCAATTTGGTCAAGGGCGATGCAATATATGAAAATCCCTGTATGAACCAACGGTAATACCATGACAAACCAAGAAAGCTCCGATATCTGTAGCTGAGGACGATTTGGGCCAACTCTGAACCGCCTCTATTTTCTTCAGATCAACCTGAATACCCTCACTGGACACCACGTGCCCCAAGAATGCCACTGAACTAATCCAAAACTCACACTTGGAGAATTTAGCATAAAGCTTCTCCTCCCTCAACCGCTGCAACACAATTCGCAAATGCTCGGCGTTCTCCTCCTGGCTACGAGAATACACCAGAATATCATCAATGAATACAATAACAAACGTCGAGTTAAGGTCGAAACACGCTGTTCATCAAATGCATGAATGCTGCTGGGGCATTGGTCAGCCCAAAAGACATCACGAGGAACTCATAATGGCAATATCGGGTCCTGAAATCTGTCTTAAGAATGTCTGAGTCCCTAATCTTCAACTGGTGATACCCTAGCCTCAAGTCAATCTTGGATAAAACCCTCGCTCCCTGAAGGTTGTCAAATAAATCATCAATACGAGGCAACGGATACTTGTTCTTGATTGTGACTTTGTTCAACTGCCTGTAATCAATGCACATTATCATAGTGTCATCCTTCTTCTTCACAAACAGAACCGGTGCACTCCAAGGTGACACACTAGACCGAATGAACCCCTTATCAAGGAGTTCCTGAAGCTGCTCCTTCAATTCCTTCAACTCTGCTAGTGCCATATGATACGGTGGAATAGAAATGGGCTGAGTGCCTGGCACCAAATCGATACCGAAGTCAATATCCCTGTCCGGCGACATGCCCGGTAGGTCTGTAGGAAACACATCCGAAAAATCTCACACTACCGGAACTGAATCAATAGTAGGAGATTTTGCAGTAACATCCCTCTCGAAGGCCAAATAAAAAAGACACCCCTTCCCAACCATCCGCTAGGCCTTCAAGAATGAAATCACTCTACTGGGAACATAGTCCAATGAACCTCGCCCATCAATCCGTGGCAACCCTGGCATTGCCAACCTCACCGTATTAGCGTGATAATCTAGAACATCATTACATGGAGACAACCAATCCATACCCAATATCACATCAAAATCAACCATACTGAGCAGTAAAAGGTCTACTTGGGTCTCCAGTCCCCCAATAGTCACCACACATGACCGATATATGCAGTCCACAATAATAGGCATGCCCACAGGAGTAGATACATGAATATATGAGACTAAAGACTCATGGGGCATATCTAGAAAATGAACAAAATACGAGGAAATATATGAATAAGTGGAACCAGGGTCAAATAATACCGAGGCATCTCAGTGGCAAACTGAGACAATACCTGTAATCATAACATCTGAAGGAATGACATCTAGTCTGGAAGGAAGTGCAAAGAAATGGGCCTGACCACCACCTGATCGGCCTCCCCCTCTTGGGCGACCCTAGCTGACTGAGTTCCACCCCGAACTGACTGGGGGGGGGGTGTAGCTACTGGTGCTGATGCCATCGACCGAGAACTCTACTACGGAGTCCCACTCAACAACCTCGGGAAATCTCTCTTGATATGACCAAGATCCCCGCACTTGAGACAACCCCTCCTCTGACGAAAATGCTGCTCCTGATACCCCGTGGAACTACCCGTAGAAACCTGAGCAGACGAGGCATGGTGAGAACTTTGCCGTGGTAGTGCACTAAATGAAGACTGGCTTGAGTGAGCAATGTAAGGGCTGTGGCTGACTGACGCACCACGATGAACTGGTCGGGTAGGCTGAGCATATCTATACGGGCGACCCCTACCATGGTGGAACTGAACTCTAGAAGGAATGCCACCAAAACTCCCTGAATGACACCAAAACTCCCTGATCCCCGAGGCCTCTTGGCCTCCCTCTCAACTCGCTCCTAGCGGCGAACCGACTATATCTCCCGAGCAATGTTGACAACCTCCTCAAAAGAAGCACCATACACCCTCTCCTAGTGATGAGGATCCGCAGCTAATATGTGAGGCCATTAAAGAACCTCTTGATCTTCTCCCTGTCTGTGGGAACCAACCAAATAGCATGACGGGCCAACTCAGAAAATCTCATCTCATATTGCATCACAGTCATATCATCCTGACGCAACTGCTCAAACTGTCTGCGCTGCTCCTCTCTGTGGGATTGCGGCACATACTTCCCCAGAAAGAGAACGGAGAACTGCTGCCATGTAAGGGTTCCAGAGAACTGAAAGGTTGTGAATGAGACCCCACTGGTCTCCAGAATACTTGCCGTACGGAGAATCCTCTGACACTTATCCAAGAAACCTTGGGCATCCTCACCCTTTGCACCGCTGAAAGTCGGAGGATGAAGTCTACCAAACCTCTCCAATCTACGCTGCTCATCATCGGGCATGACATGAACCACATAGTCCTGAGCAGGTGCAACTGACTGGGCTGGTGGTACCCCCGGTGTCTGGAGTCCCTATACCACCTTTTCAGGTGTGCAGGCGCGGGAGTCTAAGCACCTCCCCCAACCTAAGAAGTGGTTGCTGTGGCTGGAACAGAGACCGCATGAGCAAGACTGGTGCACATGGTCAAGATCTGAGCCAAGGCCTCCTGAAGTCCTGGAATAACAATGGGCACAGTTGGTGCCTGAGCTAGTCCCGTTGGGGCATCTACAACTTGTACCTGATCCTGAACTGGGGCAGCTGGTGGATCTGCAGGTGCTGCCCTGGCTACTGTGCGGGCTATACCCCTGCCCCTATCATGGCCTCTACCGCTACCTCGGCCTCTCGCGGCCCCAATTGGTGGTACTGGTGGATGTCCTTCCTGACCAGTAGCGCGTATCCTCACCATCTGTGAGAGAATAGAATAACACAAGTTCAGTTACCAGAATCAATAGGTTCGCACGATAAGAATTCGAGAATGTGAAGTTTCCTAAGGGTTCTGCAGCCTCTTGAAGATAATTACAGACGTCTGTGTACCGATCCACAAGACTCTACTAAACCTGCTCATGACCCGTGAGACCTATGTAACCTAGGCTCTGATACCAACTTGTCACAACCCAAAACTCAATCCTCTCGTGATGGCGCCTATCGTGGTACTAGGAAAGCCGACACACTTCCGAAACACCTCGATATTTCATTAAAAGATAAATCAAAGATTTTTTCATACTAGAAACGTCATAAAAGAGTTCAACTCAAAAAATAAATGTGGAAAAGATAGCCCGACATCGGGGTGTCACTAAGTCATGAGCATCTAAAACCCGTCTAGAATTAGAGTTTACAATATTGCACCGAATAACAAAACAGAAAGAAAAGATAACAATAGAAGGAGAGACAAGGGTTGCGGACACCAGCAACTACCTCGTAGATCTACGACAGTCAACTGCGCACAAACTCAACGACCGGTCTCACCTGAATCTGCACACAAGGTGCAGGGAGTAATGTGAGTACTTCCAACTCAGTAAGTAACATAAATAAATAAGGAACTGAGAAGCAGTGGCGAGCTATGCAAATACAATTTATTTCACCAAATTTTAGTAAAGGATAGGCATGCTTTCAAATTTAGCAGTTTAAGTCAAATCAGTTCGTACTCAAGTACCCAGATATCAAGTCTTTCAGAGAGTTGCACAACATGGACAGATAACAGCTAAGTGCAATAAAAATTGAAAGCAAATATAGTCTCTCGAGACAACAATCACTCATCTCATCTCAACAGTTCAATCACTCAGCTCTCAACCCTCAATAATCATACTCAATAGGTACCTGCGCTCACTGGGGGTGTGCAAACTCCGGAGGAACTCCTTCATCCCAAGCGCTATGATTCGCACGGACAACTCACGTACTGCACGAACAACTCACGTGCTACAATATCAAAACAAGGCTTGCACGAACAACTCACGTGCTATAGTATCACATAAAATTTGCACAGACAACTCACATGCCATAATATCAATATCTCACCACTCGACCCTAGGCCTCACTCAGTCATCAACCTCCCTAGTCTCTCGAACTATCAGAAATCAAGTAAAACAACCCCAAACAAAGGTAATATCATGTATCAATAATGTATAGTAAAAGACGGAGGCATAATAAGCAAGAAAAGCTATGACCGAGTACAAGACAACAATTAGCAGCTAATTCAGCAAGTACACGACCTCTCAGGTCTCAATAGTGATAACATAAGGCCTAAACATGATTTCTAACATGAAGTGTAGTCAATTTCCATGAAAACAGAGGGAACATGTAATAAACAATAATCTATTCTATTCCATAGTCTCACGGGACGGACCAAGTCACAATCCCTTCGGTGCACGCCCCTCATCTAGCATGTGCATCACCTAAAAAATAGTCATACGCCACAAAATCCGGGGTTTTATACCCTCAGGACCAGATTTACAACCGTTACTTACCTCAATCCGAGCAAAATCCTATTCCGCGATGCCTTTGCCTCTCAAATCGGCCCCCAAACGTCCCAAATCTAGCCACAAGCAGTAGAATACCGTTAATATATGCTAAAGGAGTCAATTCCACAAGAAAACTACTAAATTAGACTCAAAACCTAAAATTGGCTCAAACTCGGCCCTTGGTCCCTCGTCTCGAAATCTAACAAAAGTCACAAAACCCGAAAGCCCATTCACTCATGAGTCCGATCATACAAAATTTATCAAAATACGACCTCAATTGCCCCTCCAAAACCCCACAATTCACTCTCCAAATTCCCAAGCCCTAACCCCCCAATTTTCACTTCAAAACCTCACTAATTAAGTGATAAATCAACGGGAAAACACCATTGCTAAGGATAGTTAGGCTCAAGAAAATTACCTCAGTGATAAACCTCGAATTCCCTTCAAAAATCTCTTCAAAATGTCCAAAGCACATGTTCAAAAATGTGAAAATGAGAAAATTCCCGAAGTACTCTATTTATACTTTCTGCCTAGCAAAACCGCACCTGCGGTACAAATTGCGCATCTACGAGACCGCATCTACGGACCAAGCTCCGCTTCTGCGAAAAATCAATTAAAGAACTGCGACCTCTTCTGCGACCTCTTCTGCGACCAAAGACCGCATCTACGATCATCGCAGGTGCCAAAATAACCTCGCACCTGCAGCTCCATCTCACATCTGCGCCTAGCGGACTCTTTTCACTTGCGTACTCTGCACAACTCCTTCTTGGCCGCCTCAACGGCTCCTCAGCGGCTCATGTGGGCTCGCACCTGCGGGCTCCCCACCGCAAGTGCAGGAACACCAGAACCAGCAGCTTCAGCTGCATTTTCCAAACTCCCAACCTTCCACTAACCACCCGGAATCACCCCGAGGACTTCGGGACCTCAGCCAAACATACCAACACATCCCATAAAATCATACAAACTTATTCGACCCTTAAAATCATTCAGAACAACATTAAAACATCAAATTACACTCAAATTCAAGCCTAAGAACTTCTAAACTTTCGAATTTCGCAAACGATGCCGAAACCTACCAAACCACGTCCGAATGACCTCAAATTTTGCACACAAGTAAAAAATGACACCACAAACCTATTCAAACTTCCAGAATTGCATTCCGACTCCGATATCAAAATTCTCACTACCGACCAAAATCACCAAAATTCTAACTTTCGCCAATTCAAGCCTAATTCTACTACGGACCTCCAAATCACATTCCGTATGCGCTCCTAAGTCCAAAATGACCTAACGGAGCTAACAGAAGCATAAGAATCCAAATTCGAGATCGTTTACACATAAGTCAACATCCGGTTGATTTTTTCAACTTAAGCTTCTAATAAAGAGACTAAGTGTCTCAATTTCTCTCCGAAACCACTCCAGACCCGAACCAACCAATCCGATACAATATAATGCAGCTGTAAAGCACAAAAGAAGTAGAAATGTAGAAAACGGGACTGTAACTCTCGAAATTACAGGTCGGGTCGTTACATTTATGTCATTTGGGACTTGCTTGCAAAATTTAACGTTATTTCGGGTTGTTTTGATAGGTTTCGGCGCGAGTTTTAGAAGTTGGAAGATTTGAAAGTTCATGAGTTTGATTCATGGTGCGATTCGTAGTTTTGATGTTGTTTGATGTGATTTTAGGACTCGAGCAAGTCCGCGTTATGTTTTGGGACTTATTGGTTGTTCGGACATGGTCCCGAGGGACTCGGGTGAGTTTCAAATAGGTTTGGGTTGTGTTGCGCTCATTTTTGATGTTTCAACTTCGTTTCTTCAAGCATAAATGGTACCAAATTAAGAAAATGAGCTCCAATTTCTGTTTTTATTGAAGCATTAGATCCGTATCGTAATTATGGAGCCATAGCAAAAAAGAATCGTCGAATTTGGACATCGTATGAGGAAGTTATGCTCATTTTAGTGTCGGAGAAGATAGTTGGCGTTGGTGCTTCGCAGATGCGACGTTGGGTCCGCATCTGCGACCCCGCAGGTGCAAAAATTGGCCCGCAAAAGTGAAAATTACAGCTGTAAATCGCAGGTGCAGATTTTTTTGTCGCAAAAGCGAAAATCCCTGAGTATAAAAAATAGCTTTATTTTGGTATTTTGAGCATATCTTGAGTTCTGGAGCTCCGATTGAGGTAATGTTCGGGGCGTTCTTCTCGTATTTTCATGGGAATCAATATCTAACTATAGTTTTTATATTTTAATATGATTAAAGAAGTTAATTTTTAAATTAATCCATATTTTGATTGGAGAATTAGAGGTTTTTTTCAAAAACTTTTCTAAAGAGAATAATTGGGTTTTGAACATCGATTCGGAGCCAGAATTGGATGAAATTAGTATGGTTGGACACGTAATTGAATAGTTATTCAAATTTTTATAAATTTTGTCGGTTTTCGAGGTGCGGGCCCGGTAGTCGATTTTTGGGTTGATTTTTAGTTTTTGATAAAGATTGATGCTTTATTATCCGGAATAGTTTCTTATGAGTTTTATTTATGATTTGAAGTTATTTTGGCTAGATGAGCCGTCCGGAGGTTATTTCACTTGAGAAGTTCATTTTAGAGTAGTAGTCTAGCTTCTTTGAGGTAAGTATCTTGCTTAACCTTGTGTGAGGGAACTACCCTTTAGGATTTGAGTATTTTATGCTAATTTTATCATGTAAAGTCCGTGTACGCGAGGTGACGAGTACATGCGCGAGCTTATTTGTGGAAAATTGACCCTTTAGGGCCCGTAGGTTCTTATGTTCATTAGATATGAAGTTTTTTTATTATGTTAAGTTTCCCATTTGCTAGTTTCACCTCTACGTGTTTTATTTGAAATTAATTGCTTCATGTTCCACTCTTATTTCCTATTTGACTCTTGTTGCCTTAACTGAAGTTTTTGCCTCTTCAATTGCCATGCTATCCTTTCCTAACTGCTTATCTTTATTTGAAATTATTATTATCTCTTCTATAATTGTTTATCCGTATTTAGAATTATCGACTCGTGATAACTCTCTTGTTGTCGAATTTCACTTAAGTGGATGTCATTGCTATACAATATCTCTTCCTTGTTGAGCTATTTCTAGGTTTCATCATTATTTTCTGTTGTGTCTTTCCTTGTGAGTTTGTTTCTTCCGTTTCTTTGAGTTCTGGAATTTTTGAGTTGATTTATTTGCCGTACTCTTGTGTTATTGTCATTGTTGTTGTTGTTGTTGTTGTTGTTGTTGTTGTACTTGTTGTTGTGATGCACGAGGTTTCTGTCGTGCAGTTGTTATTGTGATGCACGAGGCTTCTGTCGTGCGGTTGTTATTGTGATGCACGAGGTTTCTGCCGTCCGGATGTTATTGTGTTGTATGAGGTTTCTGCCGTGCTATTGTTACTATTGATATTTGCACATGCAGTGTGACAACGGGGGCTATATATGTGGGTTGCTCATGTGGCGAGACACGGTGGGAACATTATTATGCACGTGTGGCGAGACAAGGCGGGCATTTACTTTATTATTGCACACATGGCGAGACAAGGTGGGCTATGTCGGGGAGTGATTGTGATGACTTGCAATGGCCTGGGGGCATTGTTATTGTTGTTATTTGTGTAGTGGTGTGCCTACTCTGTGTGAGTTAGATTGTGTTCATTTCGTGGTGATAGTTTCTTATGTGTCATTCATTCTCGCTACTCTTACTTGTTGACTAGAACTGCGATAGAACACTAGCACAAGCATACACGTAGTTAATCACCCCTAACGATTCAAGAAAATGGATCCTGATGTTATTGATCATTTCTATATACCCTCGTCTATTTACCTCTACGTGAGAAGGGTTCTATTGGCATGTTCTTTGTCCGTGCAGTTATTAGCTGTAATAAGGGCACAAGATGACAAGTGTTTAATATTCACAAACTGGGTCCCGTGAATTATGATTATTTGGAGGTTCTGTACATCAGGTTATCTTGAGTCTCCTCGGCAACCATCCACACAGCTACTACAATATATACCTGGATCTGCACACAAAAATATGCAGAAGTGTAGTATGAGCACACCACAGTGGTGCCCAGTAAGTATCAAGACTAACCTCGGTGGAGTAGTACGAGGACTAGTCAAGACACCACTGGTCTACAAGATAAATAACATGAATGTAGAAATGACCGAACGTTACATCTATTTAAGACTTCACGGAATAATTTACAACAATTACAATATAACGCGGAAGGCAATTACAGAAATCAATCACGAAACAACACAAAATTACCCAAAAAGATGGACAACAAAACAAGCTAAACCGAAATGAAACACAATACAATAGAGAACACCAATAACTCAACTCTACATCAGTTTGTTCACATCGATCCTTAGCCACTAAAATCCATATACTGGTGGAAATCTTTAAACAACAGTTCATGTGAAAAACTTTTGCAAATAAAAACCATTTTAGTGTGGAAGAGTTTCCTTTGAAAACATATTTTCTCCAAAAATAGATATAAGTATATTTAGTAGAGAGAATTTCGTAAAACATAGGTTCTTTCAAAATACAAAACTTCTCAAAGATGCTTTCCCAATAAATAACTTCCAAATCTCATTTTAGGCAAGATTGGTGCTTTTCAAATATACCTTCGATGTAAAAGTCATTCAAGTATAATCATTTCAAACCATTGCTTTTTCAATAACACTTTTCAATAAAATCCCTTGATCAAAATCTCCTCAAGATTTATCCACCGGAACTCAGTCCGTAACCCAGAAATTACCATGTCGTACATGAGGAATATCAAATCTTGCCAATAAATGTAGTAAGAGATCAGTAGGAATATCCAAATTTAGAACAACGAAATAAAATGCAAAGACAAGTGCACGGCATCACCCTTCATGCTTTTACTCGCATCCTCACCAAAACAAGTGCACGACATCACCCTTCGTGCTTTACTCTCATTCTCACCAAAACAAGTGCACGGAATCATCCTTTGTGATTTTACTCTCATAACATGGCACGACATTATCCTTCGTGCTTTAATATCATAACATGGCACGACATTATCCTTCGTGCTTCAATATCATAACATGGCACGTCATCACCCTTTGTGCTTTAATACTCTCATCCTCATAATACACGGCATCACCCTTCGTGCTTTACACCCTTCCTCACCCAAACAATATCAAAAACAACAGTTTGACAAGGAAAAACCAACAATATGACCCATAAATCACCACTTCCCGGCAAGGGAGTCAACAATACAAACAATATCATTAACAACATAACCAGTAATAGAAACCACAACATCCCGGCAAGGGAATCAACATTACAAACAATATCATTAACAACATAACCAGTAATAGAAACCACAACATCCCGGCAAGGGAATCAACATTACAAACAATATCATTAACAACATAACCAGTAATAGAAACCACAACATCCCGGCAAGGGAATCAACATTACAAACAATATCATTAACAACATAACCAGTAATAGAAACCACAACATCCCGGCAAGGGAGTC